>VUQH01004887.1:0-10118 GCA_015106775.1 Etroplus canarensis | reverse complement strand
TTTATTTTTTTTTTTTTTTTTTTTTCCATCCATTATCTGCCACAACACAGGTGTTCCCAAGCCAGCCGAGCTATACCATCTCTCCAACATGTCCTGGGTCTACTCTGGGGCCTCCTCCCAGTTGGACATGGCCAAAACACCTCACCTGGGAGTTGCCTGAGAGTAGCTTTCCCCTGGACTCCATATTCATGTAGAAAACTTTCTTTTTTTACATGAATATGGATTTTTACTTCCGTCAAAAGGTCCAGCTGCAGTTGCTAAGATCATGTTTTTAAAAATGATCAAAGAAGGTTGACTCTACACAACCTGTACATCTTTATTGCTCTCAGCAACCTTAGTTTTTCCATGAACAAAGAAGATAGCTAGCTGTACATGGCAGCATATTCTCATCTGCTTATTCAGCTTACAAAACACTCACTGAGTTATTATCTAAAAATATGCAATTTTTAAAGGGTCCTAAATGAGGCTTCATTTAGAATGAAGGAAATCAGACAATTCATCCCATAGGTGACGTCTTCAAACGTTGTTCAGAGTAAATTGTTTGTGCTAAAACTTAGGTGGTGATTTCACTTAATGACAAGGTTCTTCAATCTTCAGTTTTCTTCAGTTTTGAAAGTGTACATTTCTTTAACCTGACATCACCACCAACAGATGAATCTGTGTGCCTTTCACACTGTATCTGTCTGTATCGATCCCAATTTAAGCTTTTTATTTTTGACCCTGAGCTGACACCTGCAGTGATTATAAGCATTTTGTTGAAAAGTATCAAGCAAGTTGCAAGCACAAATAGAAGTTTCACTTCCACCAGTTGCAATGTAGCTCTTTTTCATGGTTTAAGAAAAAATAGACCTTGATCCCTGATCCAGCCTCCCAGAAACAGCTAGTTGAGACACTTAATGGCCTCGCATGAGGGGATAAATCCATGTTTCTGTGTGTGCGGGTGTGCCTGTGCATGTGCGTGTGTGTGATGAGTTCAAAGCCTTTAGTCGCACAGGGATAAAGAGTCAATTTGGTCAGGGGGACATCGAACCGTTTGCCCTGTAGATTGCCTTGTTAAACAGCACTTGTCTACCTGTCAAAATCTCTCCAGACCTTTTATCTGTCTACTCCAATAATATCAGCCGCTACTAGAACAGCATATTAGCAGAACAGTCGCCTCTGAACTTCAAAGTGCTATGCTCTTTTTTTTGGCTAGACATCACATTGCTTGAGAGCCCCAGGTGCCATTGGTTGAGTTGCGTCTTTGCTTCCTCTTTTTTCCACTCATGTTTGAAGTACGTTCAGTTGGTCCCACAGCATTTTGCATCTATTGTCTGATTGTACCGAGCCTCTCGCTGCTTTCCAACGCTGGCCTTTTCTCACTGATTGCTTCCCTTCTACCATGAGATATCTTGTCTAAGGAGCAATCAGGGGAGACAAACTTGGCTGTAGATTTCACGGAAGCTCAGCTCTTCAAGGCACATCAGTTTCTCTGGTCTTATTTTTTTTTTAAATCCATTTTGTTTTCACACTTTCTTCCTTCATCCAGTCACATCAGTTACATTTACATATTCCCTTGTGCCGAATAGCTGTCTGAAGTGTAGGTGGCGTGCGTGTGTGTGTGCGCGTCTTACGAATGTAAATGTGTTATATCCTATTTCTCTAAATACATAGCTAAAGCTATTGCACATCATCTCTGGAAAAATGAGCTGAATAAATATGATAATGAAGAGAATGGCAAGATAAAGTGCTGCAATAGATCTCACTTTATTACCGACATTGACTTGTTAGTCTCTTGCTGCAATATAAAATAACAAATGTGTGTCTGTTTGATATGAGATCTAATTAAATGATCTCCATCTTGAATGTTTGTGGCTGCATCTTCTGTTTTCTTAATTTTTCACCTTTTGTTTCTTTTCATCAGCACACATCTTTCCTCTGGAATCTATTACACTTGAAAACTTAATGTGTTGAGTCAATGTGTTATCATACTTGGCTGTCAAAAACTACCAGCTTGTCAAATGCCATGCCTGGTATCCTTTCAGATAAATGATCTGACATATTGGCCAAGGGGACATTGGAACCAAGAGATAACATCTGCAGTAGGATTTTGGAGGGCTAGCAGTGGAGTAGGATGTAACAAGTTTGTAAGCTAGCAGACAGTGATTCATGTCCCAGTTGGGAGTTTGGTGTTTTGCACTTTGTTTTGATTTGTTTTGATTTTCTGATTAGTTTTCGGTCACTTTGTCTTTCACTTTCTCTCAGTGGTGAGGATTAGGCACTAAATATTTCTCAGGTAGGTTTAGGCAATAAAAAACCAGTGATGAACCCATCAGATATTTGGATTGAATATCGACCCCATCCTGACTCACAAAGCTAGATGAGGTTATATTTTTTTGTATATACTACACCATGCTGTAGAAGTATTGCACTGCTTGCTAGTGTATTCGACTATACAGACAAAGGTATTGGGCCAATTATATATGACACCTACAGGAGCTTTTATGACATCCCATTCTAATTTCTTAGGCATTGACATGGAGTTGGTCCCCCATTGCAGCTAAAACGCTTTTACTCTTCAGGGAAGGGTTTCTGCAAGATTTTTGAATAAGACTGTGGAAATGTTTTCCCATTCATCCAGAAAAGCTTGTGTAAAGTCAGACACTGATATGGGATGAAAGCACCTGGCTCGGAATCACCGTTCCAGTTCATGCCAAAGGTGTTTGATAAGGTTGAGGTCAGGGCTCTGAGCAGGTCAGTTCAACTGTCAAACCCCAGAAAAACAACCCTGTAGATTTATTCCTCCTCTGTCACACTTTACAATCAGGAAGTTTATGTTCTCCTTACATTCACCAAACCCAGATTTGATCATCAAACTGCCAGATAGAGAAGTGTGATTCATCACTCCACAGGACCAGTTTCCACTGTTCTAGAGTCCAGTGGCAGAACTCTTTACACCACTCAAACTAATACATTTGCTTAGTGAATGCAGTTTCTCAACCACAGAAACCTGTGCCCTGAAGTTCCTGGCATGCAGTTTTGTGCTGATGTTATTGCCAGAGGAGGTCTGGAACTCTCCGGTTATTAAAGCAGCATAGCACTGGTGACTTTTATTCAGTGTTCACCTCAGGACTTGGTGAGGTCTGCCACTTTGTGGCTGAGTTGCTGTGTCTTCTGAACTCTTCTTTTTGCAGTATTACCACTTAATCCATAAGAACCCATGTGACACGTGTAACAAGTACTTTAAGTGTTCTATAATCTTCTTTATACAGTTTTATGCTTCGCCTTAACTTATGAAGTACCTAAGAAAAAAATGGGTCAAGGTTCTGTGTAGTGTTACAACATTTTTTTCCTGAGTTGCATAATTTTTTCGCCAATATGTTGTATGAATGATAGAAGTGTCAGACCACGGAGTAAAGTTCTTTTCCTAAAGATTCCCAATGGGGTTTAGATCTGGACTCTTCGGTGGCCAGTCCATTTGTAAAATAGGTTCAGGTAGCAAGACACAACATTCTTTCACAATCTAAGCCCAATTAATTCTAGCATTGTAATGTTGGGATATCCCCAGTATCAGAGAAGAACACATTCATTGATGGAAAAACTTGGGCATTCAGTATATTTAGGTGGTCAGCTGGCCTAATTTTTTGGCCCTATAACATTGCTGAACCTGGACCTGACCAACTAAAGCAATCCCAATCATAACCCTGCCCCCAGAGGCTTGTAAAGTAGGAACTAGGCATGATGGTCCCCCCTCCGGGGATTAATAAAGTATTCTGATTCTGATTCTGACTTCATCCGCCTCGCTTCTTTGCCTGATGTGCCCATCAATGTAGAACCGGCTAAATATGGACTTAGCAAACTAAAGCAGTTTTTTTCACTCTTGATTTTTTAAAATTGTTTTATTCTACCATTTATGTGATTTCTGATCACTATGATTAAAGATTATTTTATTTTTAAGACAAAACTTCTTCCTTAAATATGTTGGCTTACCACTGTCCTTCCAGACTTTACTAATGCATTAGAAAGTTTTTAATCCCGTTTTAGTAGTTTATTATCTTTTTGTTTTCTTTGCGTGATGCAAAACAATAATTTGACTCTTATTAAAAAAAATTAACATCTTTTAAATAATCATTGGTTTTATCTTCCAACATCAACCTCCTCTCTGTATCAGTAACAATGAAATAATTTTTAGTTTTTCTTTTTTCTTTCCGCCAGGCAGTGTATTAGGTGAATAACATAAATTTTTAGTTTTAATTGTTTTGATCACATTGTCTTTTATTATTTGATGTTTAAAAACCAGTTCAGTTAATGTTAAAGCTTATTATTTTAATACTGATATCAGATGAGTACCCAGAGCTACTGTAACAGTGGAATTGAAAAAAAAAGCAGACTCATGGATTCTCAGAAAAAAAGAAAATTGATTAGGTTTAGGAAAATATAATATTAAAATATGCCCTTTCACAACATTAATTCTGCATGCTGGGAAATGATGCTTAGTGTCTCTAAATGTGGTGCTACCAGTATCCAAAGCTGTTATGTCAGGAGTGAAATCTCTGACCTGTCTATCTGCTGCCATAAACCCAAACCTGCAGCGTTGGACCCCATTAGAATGAGGTGGGCTGGTTGAGTTACATGAAAGATGAAAGTCTTTAATTAAAGCAATGCCTCCTGCAGTAATCAGCTTTGCACATATAGATTCCTTGTTTTTGTTCTCAAAATGTATATTTACAAGATGTAGTTGTCATTTTTTATATTCAACCAAACAGCTACATAGGAAGAGAATACATTTCTATAGGCCAAAAACCATAACATGAATTTCTGGATGCCACTTTTCTGCTGGTGGTATTTTGAAAATGCCTCATACAGCAAGAAACGTCTGAACACTCGCTGTTCTCTTTCAAAATTCATGAGCCAACACAAAGAAACTGATTCTCAGGTGCCTTCCATACAGAAAGCAAACCATTTTTCACTCCATATGTAGCGCAGATTGTTATTCAGCCTCCATTATGGTACAGTACAGAGTCTAATCAGTGAAAATAGCAATATTCTGCCAAGCTGAAATCCATTCCATTTTTGTACCAACAGCTGTCTATGGCCTAAGCAGCTGGCACCTTTTGATCGTTCTGCCAGACTCCTGATTTGCGTTCCTCTGCTATATGAGACGTGACCATTACCCTTGTCCATCTACCGTGGACTGCCAACAGCATTACCTCTCTGAGTTGCTAAAAGCTCTACACAGAACTACATCTATGTGACAGAGCAGTGGCTTTCCATTTCCAGTGAGATAAAAACTTCTGAATAGTCTTCTTCTTATAATAATAATAATAATAATAATAATAATAATAATAATGTTGCTGTTGTTGCATTTTTATTATATATTATTATTATGTATGATTTTTGGTGTAAGTTGCTGTAAATTACTTCATGAAAAATAGTGTCATTTTGTGTTCCAGCTTTATCTGTGTACAGTTTTTTTCTTTTTGTTTGTTTATTTTTTAAGTTTGAGCACAAAAACTACTTGATTGAGGTTCAAAAATTTTTTTTCTAAACTGCTTCATTATTAAAAGTGCCTTGAATAAAAATGTGATTAAAAAAAAATGCGATCGCATGCAGGTAATCCTATACCGATATAGATGAAAACAGGCATGCCTTTTAAATTGAGCTTGCTGTTGGAGTGCAATTTGTAACTCAGTGATGCTAATGTAAACAGACATTGATTAAAAGTCAGGCATTTGTGTAAATACAGTCGTGATAATCTAAATAAACTCATGATTCAGTAGCTTGTAAAACTACTTGTGGCAGCAATAGCTTGAAGTAATGGCTTTCTGTATGACATTAGAAATCACTCACATCATTTTTGAAGAATTCTTCTTTACCACGTTGCTTTAGTTCATTTGATCTTTTGTTTATGCATATCTCTTGTAAGGTCCCAGCACAGCATGTCAGTCAGTTTGAGGTCTGGACTTTGACTGGGCCATTGCAAGACCTTGATTTTCAGCCAATCTGTTATGGATTGGCTGATGCGCTTGAGTACAGTGTCCTGTTGTATGAAACAATTTTTGCCAAACTTTAGCCATTGGACAGATGGCCTCCAATGGGAATACTTTTGTATACAGAGGACTATAGATCCTGTGGCTGCAAAACAGGACAAAATTATCACCTCTCCACCACTGTACTTGATAGTTGATGTTAGGTGGTTATATCTATATACTGTGTTTGGTTTTCACCAAAGGTGGCATTGTGCATGATGGCCAAACATCTCCACTTTGGTCTCATCTGTCCAAAGGAAATTGTCAACGTCCCATGGCTTGTTTAGATACAACTTGGCAAAGTGAAGCCATGCTGTCATATTCTTTATAGAGAGAAGTGGCTTTCCCATGGCAGCTCCTCCAAAAAAGCCGTATTTGTTAATTTTTTTTTTTTGTACAGTCATGAACTAACCTTTTAACGTGCTAACTGAGACCTGCAGAGTCAAAATATAGCCCTTCTGTTTTTTGCAGTTTCCCTGAGCTTGTGTTGAATTTGCTGGAATGTTCATTCCGGGGAATATTGTGGTAACACTTCTGAATTTTCTAGATCAGCAAATTGCCACAACTTCTGCGTTTACAGAGATGGTCACACTGTTTGATGATCAGTTAATCAAGTGCATATGCTTACCCCCTCAATTCCTGTGGAAATAATGAGGGTGTAATTAGTTTTGCACAGGATTGCAGAGATAAATAAATGATAAATTATAAAGTGTATATAGACACTATTTTGATTGTGCATTAATGGAATAAATGAGTTTTCTATTGCAGAAAAATGAAAAAACCAAGTCAGAAAATTTTTTAAATGTCACACAGTGCCAATATATTCGCTTAGTGACTGTCATCAGTGTTAAATGTCTTTAAATTAGGTTTGTTAGTTCATCTCTTTAGTTGCAGTTTTTCGCAGTGTTATACTTTTATAACTGGTCTTTAAATAACAATTTATTACAATTGACATCTTTTTATACAAGCAGTAATTTTTATTCTGTTTGTTACTACACTAAGTAAACTAAATTATTAAAAATTAAATAAGTGATTTAAACGTGTTTCAAATTGGAACTGGATTCAGTAAAAGAATTTCACACTTCATCTCAGTGAGTAGAAAAGTAAGAGTTTTTTCTTTCCATTAAAAAAAAAAATAAGTCTTGTACGTTTTGATTCATGCTAAAAGTAACTTTAAGAGACATTCATCTTTGGAGATGATCTGCTTCTGGAGTTATTGGAAAATTCCCCCTGGATATCATTGTCTCTTATCTGTGGCTGCAAGCTGAACTTTGAATGGCACCACAAGCCATGTAGAAATGTTACAATCACTTTTGGTTTAGCACCTCTAATGGTCCCCCCATTGTGCAGAATAATTAGAGGCTTTTTAAATGTCATAGAGCCATCAGCGTGATGCTGTAATTAAAAAAGAAAACCCTTTATGAGTGTCATAATGAATTGGCAAAGTCATTACCATCATCACTAAACAGGCTTTGTTCTTTCACTGACTGCGTGTGTGCGAACATTCTGTCATTTGTTTAATGAATCACATTGGACTGTCTGTCCTTGGATAAAGTATAATGAAGGTTTGATACATTAAATTATGAATATTTGGTGACATGTTTTTGGTTCATGTCGTTCCCCATATTTCTCACCCTTCATTCGCTGTTTGATAGAGTTAATGTTTGCCGCATCCTCTGAAAGTTTAGCCAAGTCACTGAACTTTTTTGTAAATGAGTATACTGCATAACATCATAGTGTCTGTTTTAGAAATACACATGGATGCATCTTAATTTGCATTTACTGCTTTTTACTGTTTTATGTGCTAGTCTGGAAAATGGACCATGTTCCAAAGAGCGCGTTGTTGGTTCCTATTACCTGCTAACTACTTATTCCCCTGTAGCCACGGGGGTGTGGATTGTTAAAGAACATATGTGATAATGCATGTGCAACGTATTGATATGAAAAGTACTCTCCAGAGTGGCTACCGAGACAGTACAGGCACCACCTTAACATGACACAGGATTTTTTATTTTTCTCGTTATTTTTAATAAGGGAACACTACTACTTCTCTTTAGCCCTTATACGTTGATGGTGACATTTTATGTTGTCTATTACATATACTTAAGAAATGCATGAGTCAGTACTTAACACCATATAAATGTCAGCAGAACGGGAGAAATGATATCTGACATGCTGGCGCTGGTACTGTAGTTAAAACCCATTTATGGACATTCATAAAATAAGCCTACAGGTTAGTTGGAAATAAAACATGAGTGCATTTCCACATTTGTTGATATATTGGTTGTCCTCTGCACCTGCCGTAGTTCTCACTGTGTCACAATTCAGATACATTTCTGCTGCTGCTGCTGCTTTGAAGAGAGACACCAGTGAAGGATTTATCATTCTGTAATTAAGGAACACAAGTGGATGGATATTAGCTGAACAACTGAAAGTAAATTATGATAAATCTTTCAGGTTTTTAAATTTCTGCTTGTTCTGGTAACTCTTTTAGGCTGTTTTTTACTTACATAGGATGGGTAGATTAACAAGTATAGGTAAAAATACAAAAGTCTCCAAAACAATGGTTAATATATCTGCCTCAGTCACATTTTGATATAATATGTAGTAAATTTCCAATTTGGCAAGCCTGAAACTAACTAATATACATTCTTCCAAAGATGTACTGTCCTGCTGTAGCCATGGCAAGAGAAAAGAGAAACAGCATGACACAGTGCCCAAAAGCAGATGGATTCTGTAGACATCTGTAATTTGTCTACAACCAGGAACTCATCTTTGGAAACCCACTCGCAAAAACATTAGAGATGGAATATCCATGCAAAATATTTGGGAATTTCAATACATTAACAGATATGGCTGTCAGAATTAGAAGAAATTTTAAAATAACAAACGATAATTCATTAATGACAAAAATGAGGCAAAGGCATTTTTGAATAAATTAATGTGATTCACATACGTACCTGTCAGGCAGCAACTACCAAAAATTGCAGTTCCTCAAATGCTTGATGCTTCAGGCTGGCTCTAAAAGTGAGTCAATTCCCATAGTCCCCATTGTTGCTTAGTTAGGCTGTCTTCATCCACTGCAGAATGTAGCCCTCCACTTCAGACTTCCAGCTTTGTCATATTGAGGTGGGCTATGGCCTACTGTCGACACACTGGCGAGGCATATTGTCGTTAGAGGTTTTCCTTCCAGTAGTCTTTTGACTTCTGGTCTCCTCTACAAGGACAGTAAAATATTGGGGTTTTTTTTGCTTCTCATGGCCAATTTAGAATCACCAATTAACCTAACCCCTTTGCATGTCTTTGGACTGTGGGAGGAAGGGAACCAACGCAAGCACAGGGAGAACATGCAAATTCCACACAGAAGGGCCTAGGGTAGCTAGCTGTTGGATTTGAACCTGGACCCTCCCGCTGTGAGGCAACAGTGCTAGCCACTGCACCACCGTGCCACCGTGCTTAGAGTAGGTAATCGTTATAGCTTGTTTCCCACTTTGGTGCAAAGTTTGAATTTTTTTGTTATACCTCACCTATTTAAATTTTACTGAGGTTTATAGATTGTAGTATTTGTTGCATGGTCACCTTGAGTGACACTTGAATTTCAACACAGGCAGCTGTAGCCTGTGGTTCATTTAACTTACTTCAAGTAACTGAAGTGGACCTCTTGACTGTGTTTGTGGTTTTTACTGCCTCTTGGAGAATCCAGCCATCCATTCAATTCAGTTCAATTCAGTTTTATTTATATAGCGCCAATTCACAACAAAAGTCGCCTTGAGGCGCTCCACACTGTAGGGTAAAGATAAAACAGTGTTAAAAGGAAAACCCCAACAATCCAATGATCCCCTATGAGCAAGCACTTGGCAACAGTGGGAAGGAAAAACTCCCTTTTAACAGGAAGAAACCTCCGGCAGAACCAGGCTCAGGGAGGGGCAGCCATCTGCCTCGACAGGTAGGGGGTGAGGGAACAGAGAAGACAGAAAGGAGAGCAGAGAGAGGCACACACTATGGGAGAGAGAAAACAACACTTAATGGCATGCAGCAGTAACTAATAAATGCATGGGGAGTGAAAAGAGGTGGATAGAGTAGAAATGCCCAGCATAAGAGGCCCCACAG
>VUQH01004883.1:11351-55198 GCA_015106775.1 Etroplus canarensis | reverse complement strand
AGAGTAAAAGGGAAGGTTTACAAGACGGTAGTGAGACCTGCCATGATGTATGGTTTGGAGACGGTGGCACTGACAAAAAGACAGGAGGCAGAGCTGGAGGTGGCAGAACTGAAGATGTTGAGATTTTCCCTGGGAGTGACCAGGATGGACAGGATTAGAAATGAGTACATCAGAGGGACAGCTCATGTTGAGAAGTTTGGAGACAAAGTCAGAGAGGCAAGGCTGAGATGGTTTGGACATGTTCAGAGGAGGGATAGTGGATATATTGGACAAAGGATGTTGAAGATGGAGGTGCCAGGCAGGAGGAGAAGAGGAAGACCACAGAGAAGATTTATGGATGTAGTGAAGGAGGACATGCAGAGGGTGGGTGTGAGGGAAGAGGATGCAAGGGATAGGGTGAGATGGAGGCAGATGATCCGCTGTGGCGACCCCTAACGGGAGTAGCCGAAAGAAGAAGAAGAAGAAGAAGAAGAAGAAGAAGAAGAAGAAGAAGAAAAAAAAATGAAAAACTTTTGTACAGTCCAAAGAAAATGTCAAGATTTAAATTCAGCTGATCAGTATGTCAAGATTCGCTTCAAATAAAGCCTCACTGTCATGCACTAAGCATTATAAACCCTATTTGAAGGCTAGGCAATATTTTAGTAATGCAAGTGGATCTGAGACGGACAATCCACATAGATGATTAGGTTTCCTGGGAAAGTTACAAGTGGCACTCTTAAGTTTCAACAAAAGTTGAATAATATCCTTTCGCACTTTCTTATCATGAACAAGAAAAAAGGCCACAATTAGTCAGCATTAGTCACAAATGAATAATAGATTTTGATTTGAAATTCAGATCAGCCAATGTATTCCCAAGTGAAGGCCTTGGCACAACAAAAAGCTTGTCAGGGCAAAGATGTATGTTTAAGTAATACTACAGGAAGCCCCCACACAACCCCAGTGGGGAGTGATAGTACCACTCCATATCGGCGCAGCAGCCAAACCCTCTGTACCTCTTGGCAGGCTGCCTTCATTTTCAATAATCAAGAGGAATGCTTTTTAAAGAACTGAGATCCTGTATTTTGCCCAGGCATCAGTCTAACAAAGCAATGGAACAGGCGTTTATTTTCATACTTGCTCATTCAATCAGGATTAGTCTTTGTAAACCAAAGGGAGTTGCAGCTACAAAGGTGGCACAGAAACCCTATTCCTCATACACTTTTCAGTAGCAGAAAAGATAAAAATCCCAGGACCACACTGTCAGAAGACTGCAAAACTCAGTTTACAAAACCTCTTGTCTTATAGCATGCAGTGTAATAATTTGCATTATCTACATTTGGAACCCAGTTGATGTAGCAGTAAGTATCTGCATGCCTACATAAGTATGGCAATATACTAGCGTACCACTACATCTAAAGGAATTCCCATAAAAACATCCCTGTACATCGGTCCTTTCTCCTCGTAAGTGCACTACATAAATGTGGCCCTGTGAACATCAGAAAAGCATTTCCAAGGGAACACAATCGAAGCAGAAATTATATTTTCCCTCAATTTCTTTACACAGTATTTCTGTGGGGGTAGCGTTAAAGACTAGAACTTGTTTAGAAAGCTTTTGTCATCAATTGAGAAATGTAGTATTTATATGAGTGTAGGCTACATACATACATCCTATCATGGATATGGCATCAACCAAATGCCAGTGGTATAGTATATACACAGGGTGCATGGATCATACTTGAATAAGTAACTGTAGCCATACAGATATGATGTACAGGAATACATGTGTGCATGCAGTCTATCTAGAAATACTAAGGTGTACAGTATACACTCATATTTGGAAAACTATAAAATCACTGTGAATATACACTTGTGTATTCATATAATATACAAACATTTAGCAATGTCTGTGCATTTTTATACACTTTAAATGGGTACACTGTATAAATGGTGCTGAACTGCTAAAAAGCCTGCCTGAATAGCCATACTGCATGTAGCATCACAACAACTCAAATATATCCACCGGATGTCTTAAGGTCATATGCTCGTTGAAATTCTACAATCTCTATCAATTTTATCTCCAGATTGTTTTGGATTATAGTACAATTCATTAGAGATTTCTACAGATTTCCTCCACATCTGTTGTTCATTTGCTGTGGTCCGAATCAGTTGATGAGCTGTAATTAAGAAATGATGACTTTGTTTCTTTTCATACACAGATGAAAACCAAAATGATTCACTGCAAACTAAGTGCAGTTATTGGTCAGATGTATCTGGGGCGAAAGCAAGAAAGTAAATATTGGAAGAAGGTCCTCGGTTCTGGACTACTGGGTATATCCAAGAGAAACATTTCTATTGAGACCTTGGTTCATTTACCTGCAAGCTGCTATTGCTACGGTGCTTTGTGGATCCCAGAATACTAAGTTCCTCTGGCTACAAGATATGTTTAGCTCAAAATTATGGAGTGGTTGGTCAAATCAAGGCCAGATTATGTTTCCCCCAGAAAAAAAGCCCCAGGGTTCATTTGGGACCAGGTTGAGCCTTCCTGTTCTGAATGTTCCTGGACAGGTTGTTTTAGTTCACACCAGGGAGCAAAGAAAGAGAGTTCAATTTATCCAGGCTAAAGAGCACAGGTGTGAAAGCACTCAGTTTGAAAATGCCAAAAAAAGAGCTGTTCACCAATCTGTTTACAACTGTGTGCTGCTTCTGAGGGACTCTTTTAAAGGTGGTATGAGTGGCAGTAATATTTCTGTTTTTTCAAATTGCTGTGCAACAATTTTCCTGCAAAAGATGTCTTCTATTCAAGGACCAAATGTTCCCTGTGTTGCAAGATGACCTCTCGACAGACGAGCAATCACAGTCGTCAGCATTCGTAAGCCCAGCGCTTGGCTGAGCTTGCAGACAGAACCAACACGTTTTCACTCAGCTTGATAAGACAGTAATACTGAGGAAATAACCTTGCCAGGTTGCGCCTGTACACTATCATTGATCCACCACAACAGCAAATAAGGAAAATGGAGACAACAGGATAGAAACAGGACATTCGCCATCTCTTGTGTCCTTTTAATCGAGAAATGGTACTTTTTCCTCTATGCTGTCCTCAGCGTAATGCTTTTCTCCTGCTTTTACAATTTAATAACTACCTCTGTACCTTATCGGAAAGGATTTTTTTAGGGGTTTGCTTGTCAGATAAAGGCCAGGGCTGTCACCAGACTTCTCTTGCTGCTGCGAGACAAAGTCTGTTTACTTTTTCAGTCATCTCGCTCCTCTGTCAGGGAAAGAAAATGCAAACGCTCTCCATAAAACCCTCCTGGGTATTTTCTTTGCTCATCTCTGTACCCCATTTACTCTCTTGTTCTCTTTCATCCACTTTGGGTAGTTAAGTGCTCATTGATATTCCGTTGGTCAACATGAGGACCAATAGACTTTTTTTCTCATCGGGATTCGGAAGTGGCCACTTGCAGATTGCTCCTGACACTGGCTGATGATAATTTAACAAAGCATGGCACTGATGAAAAGGATTATGAGTTAGGATGAGTTTCCCCCTCCTCCCCTCATATCATGTCCAACACTAACTGCATTTGACATCTTAGTTTGTGCATTGTGCAAAAGTGATGGCAACTTGATATCATTTCACACGTTTCTTATAACTAAATCATTATAGAGGTCTGCTTTCAGACTGACAAATAAAATGTAATAATAGCATTAAAGTGTGTACATGTTAACAAAAAGTAATGAGCGTCTTGGATGGACTGGCAACAGTTTCCCACCACAGGGTGTCAAGTACTACTGTGCTGTCACATGCTGCTGATGATGCAGAAATTTGAATGAGGTGCCATTTAGCTTTGAGTGGCAAAGTCCAGAAGTCACAAGTTTGTATTTAGTTTCTGCTTGTTTTTAACCTGCTTAGGTTTACACACCAAAAATGATTTGGTTAGATTTCCTAAAAGGTTGTGGTCTAGGTTAAAATATGTGCAATATTAACTCATAGACAGGGCCACCAGGGGCCAGTGGGGGCCAACCAAGCTTAGCATGAAAGAGCTACATGGGCCTGCTCTCCTTAGCGCCTACTACCTGCTGGAGGGTCTGTAGGGGTCCAGTGCAATGTAGATCAGGTGGCGGTCAGGGGTGATGGCCCTGGTGATCTGATGTCCAGTTGCCAACACTGGCTATAGCGACATGAAATGCTATCTCTTTGAAGGGGAAGGAGCCTAAGCTTATGCATGAGGTTAAGAAGTACTGGTTAGATGTAGTCAGGCTCACCTCAATGCAGTTTCAGTTCTGGAACCAGTATCCTGGAGAAAGGTTGGACTCTGTTCCACTCTGGAGTTATCCTCAGTGAGAGGCATAGGCAGAAGGAATGCTCACTCTTGGTTGCTCCAAGTAAAGGATTATAAGCATCCAGGGTTCGAGATCATGAGTGAGGGGTGAGTGGAGAGGGAGCTTGACAGTTGGATTGGTGCAGTGTCTGCATTTAGATGCTTTACTGGTCTATTGTGGTGAAGAGAGAGCTAAGCATGAAAGTGGAGCTGTTCATTTACTGGTGGAGCTGCATTCCTACCCTCACCTTTCATCATCAGTTTTGAGTAGGGGCTGAAAGAATGAGATTGTGAATATAAGTGGCAGAGATGAGCTTCATGTGAGGGGTGTCTGGGCTCAGCCTTTGAGATAAGGTGAGGAGCTTGATCAATCAAAAGAGGCTCGGAGTAAAACCACTGTTCCTCTGCATCGAAAGCAGCCAGCTGATGTGGTTCAGGCTTCTGAATAGTATGCCTCCTGAACGCTTCGTAGATGAGGTGTTTTGGGCATTTCCTACTGGAAGCGGCCTTAGGGAAGACCCAGGACACACTGGAGAGATTATATCTCTCAGCTGGCTTGGGAATGTCTTGGTGCCCCCTAGAAGACCTGAAAAAGGAGGTTGGGAAGAGGTGTCTCTGCTTAGAATGCTGCCCCCTCAACCTAGACCCAGATAAGTAGCAGAAAAGGGATGGATGGATTTTAAAAAGAATATTAATGCGGATTAATCCGCTGTAGCGACCCCTTGGTGGAGAATACAAGGGAGCAGCCGAAAGGTACATTAATAGTTAAGATGGCATAATATGAATTATGCTTGTACATATTACTATAAGTATAATGTATTCTGCAGTTTTGGTGTAAGGTTACTGACAATGTGACAATCCTGAAGTAATCACAGTTGTCAAAAATCGTCAAATAAAGAAAGCCCAGGTTTAAAAAAAAGAGTTGAGTTTGATAGTTTTATTTTAAAAAATCCACAGGACACCTGCTTCAGTTATTTTCAGTTCTTTTAAAAATGTGTCTTTGTAATCTAACAGAAAGGTACTAATTTACTTTAAAAGAACATTGAAATGACAATTTGTCATACTGTCACAACCACAGCTGAAAGGACAGGCAGCTTGCTCTACATTTATCTATGTACTATTATCAAATTCACCTTTTAAGGTTCCACTAGAATGCGTTTACCAACCTGTTTCCACATCTGTACAGTCTAATTTTTCAGAGATGCAAGGAGGCTTGCATTAGATATTGCTGACCTGAATCTCAGCAGCAAAGTATTTTGAAATAGCAGCAACTGCGTTATAGAGTTATAGAGTACACTTTGTCCCAGTTCGCAGAAGGCTGCTGAAGAGCTACAGTATTTTAAAATCCAGAAAAAAAAGAATACTGATAATGTCTGGGCAATCCCCAAACTCCTCACCTCCTCTGTCAATCAATAGTCTCTTTCATCGGCATGGGGTTGAGCTATCATTAATAATAGCTGACACGCTCCTATAGTGGTAATAAACTGAGGGAATCTGGTATGTAATGGTACAGTAATGGCACCTGGGCAGGGTGTTACACACTCGACAGCTGCTGATGGATAAACCCTAGGTAAATGGATTTGAGCTCATCCAGGGGAGAGGAGCTGCTGCTTTAGGACTGACTCTGTTTTCATGAGGCACAGTGAGTGAAAAGGGCCAGTGCTGGAGAATGGAAGAGGGCAGGTGGAAAAGAGCTTTCCACACTGTATAGTGGGGAGTTGGTGGTTGCTGTCAATGGACACGTAAATTTAACTTGTGTCCCTTAGCAACAAGACGCTCGTATGTAAGTGGGGAAGAATGAGAATGTATTAGGTGAGCGCTAACTGGGGCATGTTAAAGCAATTGTCATTCCCCCCCATCCCTGTCACCACCATGAAGATTGATTTGCTGCTTGGCATGCCATTTTATCTCCTCAAAACATAGACAAATGTGGACCTTAGGATGGTTAAAAGGAACCAAACTTCTTCCATCATTTCAGAAGCCTGGAGAACATAGAATTATATGATTGATTTTTAGAGATGATGAGTTGTCACTTTAGACAGTGGGGATAGGAGGAGAGAAAAAAGTTGAGCAAAAGATGAGAGGTATTTTTACTCCTCTAACTGACAAGCTTGAAATATGGTCTATTCTGGTTAACCAAAAGGAACACATACATTTCTACATTAGAAAGAATTCCCATTATTTCTCTCTGAGCCATGAAAATCAATTCTAAAATGATTGCTTTCAGTGACGATGGGGAGAGAGGGAGAGAAAATAGTTGATGTGCCTTTGGCTGGTCCAACAGATAGAAATAGAGGTTGTTTTTTTCCTCTATTCTATTTTCTCGTGAGAAATTGTTGAAATGGGGAGTGTCTAACAATTTCACTTGTTCTTTCTTCATTTTCTTGTCAACTTTCAATGCAGCTCTTTGTTTATTTCCCAACACAAGGACCCAGATCTTATAGCATTACATGATTTCTCTGAACCAAGTCTTTGCTTTGTTATCACATTATGTTGCTTTGTAGAAAACGAAAAAGCAGATCCTCTCACTTCACTGGCAATGCTCATCAGCTTGTTTTGCACTGTGTTGCCTTTCCCATTTAATGAAGCATTTAGCAACAGATTAAGAAAGAGTTAATCAAGTTCCACTTAAACAGATTAAGTAACTTCTTAACTCTCACATACCCTGCTAACTCTCAAAAATAAAATATCAATTGCTTTCTATCCAAAGCTCATATCTCTTCCCTTTCAGACCAAATTATTTAGAAATTGTTAAATAAAACACCACCTATCTGCTATGTATTGCCTTATCCAGCTTAGTCAGAAGATGGTGTCAAGTGTTGCTTTCAAGAGATTTTCATGCTGCGTTACAAGTGTGTGATGACC
The DNA here is from genome assembly GCA_015106775.1 of Etroplus canarensis. NCBI lineage: Eukaryota > Metazoa > Chordata > Actinopteri > Cichliformes > Cichlidae > Etroplus > Etroplus canarensis. Next base: position 48,038 of record VUQH01004883.1, on the reverse strand, counting down.
CTTGTCTAAGAACTCTAAATCACTGTATTGTGTTTAACCTTTTCCAGTCTACAGGGTAGTATGTCAGTGGCTTTCACTCAGGGTAGAATCACCAACCCTTCAAAAGGCCACTTTCAGGCAAAAGAGGCAAGAGACCATCAATTCGCCTAACTGCATTCTTATTCCATGAGTGCTAGATAGAGTTTCAAGGCCTGGTCCTCCATGTAAAGTGACCCTGCCTTGTGCCATGGAAGCAAGCTGTGTCTAAAATAAGCAATGGCAGAAGTGCCTTCAGAAAGCCACAGGAGACGTGACTCCCCTTGGTGATCTCTTCGCATTGATACTTGTTCTACCATAGAGAGGCAGAGGTAAGAATGAGTTCACTGAGGGAGATGTGCAGAGGGTAATGGTTTGGGTGTCTGCACTCTGGTTGTGTATGCTGAGTATCCTTGAAATTACACTGACATTGGACGATTTTGCACCTGACAATTTACACCCAATATCCACTGCCAGTAAGGAGGATACTGTATAAGTATTATATATACTATATATAATGTATGTAGCAATGCTGACCAGAAAGGTGTGCAGGTCATGTACGTGGATGAACCATACACTATGTGGACAAAAGTATTGGGATTTTGATCACTGAGTTCATGTGTTTCATTCAGCTCCATTGTCACAGGTGTATAAAATCAAACACTTAGCCATGCAGTCTGCCTTTACAAACATTTGTGAAAGACTGGGTCATTCTAAAGCACAAACTGAATTCTAGCATGGTACTATAATAAAGATGCCACCGTTGCAATAGGGTGTTTTGTGATATTGCTTCTCTCCTAGATATTTCACGACTTAATTGTTAAAATTGCAAAGTGGAAGCATTTAAGTAGTGCAGTAACTCAGGGCTGTCGATTACTGAGGCGCATAGTACATAAAAGCTGCTAATACTTTGCTAACTAAATAACTGCAGAGTTCAAAACATCCTCTGGCATTAACTTCAGCACAAAAACTGTATGCCAGGAGCTTCATGGCATGTATTTTCATGACCAAACAGCTGCATGCAAGCCTTACATCACTAAACCAAGCAATGCATGGAGTGGTGTAAAGCATACCGTGACTGGACTCAGCAACAGTGGAAACATGTTCTGTGGAGTGACCAATTATGCTTCTCTATCTAACAGAGAAGTCTGGGTATGACGAATGCCACGAGAACTTTTGTTGCCTGACTGCTTTGTGCTAACTGTAAAGTTTGTTTGAGGAGAGATAATGCTATAGGGTTGCTTTTCTGGAATTGGTCTGGGCCCTTAGATCCTGCAAGGGGAAATCTTAATGATTCAAATTACAAGACATTTTGGACAATTCTGTTCCTCCAACTTTGTGGGAACAGTTTGGGAAAGACCCTTTTCTGTTCCAGCATGTCTATGCCCTAGTGCAAAAAGCAAGGCCTATAAAGGCATGGTTTAATGAGTTTGCTTGACTGGCTAATGCAGAGCCCTGACCTCAGCCCATCCAACACCTTTGGGATGAAACTGGAATAGAGATTGGGAGCCAGGAGCTCTCAGCCAACATCAGTCTCTGACTTCACAAATGCTTGTCTGGATAAATGGGGAAAAATTCCAACTAGCACATTCCAGAATCATGTAGAAAGCTTTCCCAGAAGAGTGAAAGCTGTTGCAGCTGCAAAGGGGGGGACAAACTCCATACTAATGCCTAAAGGTTTAGAATGGGATGCCATTAAAGCTCCTGTAGGTGTAACATGTAGGTGGCCTGGTACTTCTGTACATACAGTGTACCCTAAATATGTATTTTTGGTGTCCAGCCTTACCTTACCCAAACACTAGAAAGATGTTTCTGTTACCTAACTGTTCTACACCTTAATATCCTTAAGCCTCCAACACTTAAGGATACAGTTGTTAACCACTTTGCATCTGAGCTTCTTTGCACCTCTCACTGGTTTCCCTTCATCTCTACATGACTGCTGTTGAATAAATACTAACTAGCAAATAAGATGTCTTTTATTTGCCAAACACATATCCAGAAAGTGTTAGACTCTGATTTAAAAAAATGATGAGCATAATCACTTTAGTAATCTGGCATTGTGTTCACTTGCCTTCAAAAATGTATTTTTCAGTGTACGCGGTGGTTGTGGCGGGGTACTCGGGGTACTCAGATACTCGAGCCACATCTGTCTGAGCATCTTCTACCCCTTAGGTCATTCCATATATGCTCATCTTTTAGGTGGTGGCGAGTGATGCCCTCAAGGAGCCACTGCTTCTTCACCAAGGGGCCAACAAAATGAAAGAGGACCTGCTAGAAGATAGGGACAAGCAGTAAGAAAGACATATAGACCCTTCATGGGTGCACTGCTAAAGACACATCTTGGTTATCTCCTCATGTTGACGAAAGGAAAAAGAATTTGGTTATTTGTCAGCACACATAGACAGGATTGCTTCTGGGTAGGGGAATGTAAAGAAAAATACAGCTGAGAGGAAACCTGTTTACCTCACACATACATGCACACATATAGCAAAGATGCATGCATCATCTCGCTTTTCATGTCTCCCTTTCAGTCTCCAGTGCTTAGTGACCTACCTAAACTGACCCCCACAGCTTTAATTTGACTTCTCATCCATTAAACATAAATGAGGTGGGCTAAATATCTTGCTCATGGTTTCTTTGAAAGGTAGTCACTTCACGACCACAATGAACCATTTTGAATCTGCTTTGCCTATTCTGGACCCATTCCGTTTTTTTTTTTCATTCTTTTCGAGAATATTCAAGGTTATTACTCTCTCCGAAAGGCCACTTAGGATCCACAGTTGCAATATGTTGACTGATTTTTGAGGGGGTTTTGGTGTATTTCCGATTCCCTGGTGGCATGGTTCACTATATATGAAGCTGCAGTGTGGCTTTCAGTGGACCTAAGGGGAACACATTTATAAACTGAATCCTGAATCAGTGGCACTGGTAGGGAACTATTTGCCTTCAAAAGCATTACAGTGGAGGGAACACCACTTGCAGTACTATATTATACATTAAAAATTGAGATGGGGTTACTTTGGTCTGCTACTGACCTCTATTAATATTTGATAGCAGCGAATAGCAACTAGTAAACAATAGAGAGAGAAGGTGATTCAGGGGATAGGTGAAGGGCAGGGCTCATGAAGTCCAAAGAACTGCACACTTGGAAAATACTTAAGCTAGACACAGTTTCGAGCTTAGAAAATATGCTGGCATGTCTTCCATTTTATACATGATTTGAAGCAAAAATAAATATAATAATGATACACAAAAACAGGATGGACCCAGCCACCCAGGGGGGTGGGGATGTTGTCATTTCCTTGCAACCACTGGCAAAAAATACTGGGAGATTAGGATATCAGACCCCCCTATTTTCTGTGAAGGACAGCTTTGTCCTCATCAGTGCATAACTGCAAATATATGACTATGAACTCTGAAATAACACTACATGCAGTGAAACCTGTTGGTTTCATTGTAGATGGAAAACAATACATTTGTAAGTTCTGAAAGATGGACTCCTCCTCATGTAACTCAGTTGTTCGGTCCACTGCTGACCATTCCCCAACTACTTTACTTTGCCAACTGCAAACAAAGGATGCATGGTGTAACGTGAGGTGGAGGTGAAGCCAGCCGCGGAGGTGTGCAGGTGGATAGCGAATGAGCAACGACTTGTAACTTTCCACAAGTACTTATTTATTCTAAATAACAAAAATAAAACGCCAGCTTTACCGCACGTTACTGGAGAGCACACTTGTCCGCGTACACACGGAGGATTCCAACACAGAGATGATACGAGGAAGAATGAAAAAAGGGGGGTGACCTACCAGTCATGAGACAAGAGGCGCCACCATGTGGCGATACACTGCATTACAACAATAGCAACTGTTAGAATGGGTCACTATTAATTCATTCTACTCCTACAGTAAAATTAAAATATTTACTGCTGTAATGAGAGTGTATTTGATCACCACTAACTGCCCTTAAAGCTCGTGTTTCAGTGAGGTAGCTACATTACTATAGGGCAGCTGCATCTCTTAATGCTAGTTTATGGAGGCTGGAAGTCTGTGCACATTAAAATCATTGTAAATATTTGAATTTTCAACCTGTTTTGCTGTCTTGTTTTTACTTTGAATTGAATCTTCTGGTTTCCAGTGAGCTCCCCTAACTATCTGATGGATCCCCATGTGCCACACCATTTAAAAAAAAAAAACATTCTGGAAACCCACTTGGGGCCACCAGGTTTTCTCTAACAAGCCTCTCCTCCAGGCCTGGCTCCAGGGAGGGTCCCCAGTATCCCTAGGCTGGGTGAGGTTTTTGGACTTCTTGTGATCATCATCACAGAGGTCTTTCTCTTGGGAGACCCCACCAGGGGCAGGCTGCCCCTCGACAACATAGCTCCTGGAATGATGCAGGAGTGCAAATCCCTCCGAAGAGATAATGTGACGATTCACTGAAGTGATTCATGGAGGTGATTCAGTGACGTTTGGGGAATATTACACCTTTATTAGACAGTGACAGTAGAGAGCTTACTGAAAATGTAGGCAGAGATAGATGGCAAGTGACACGTGACAGAACAATCCCCGTGTGCATTGTGCAAACAACAAGCACAGCACCATAAAAGTTCAAAAAACAGTGTGGCTCTAGGTGAGTCATTACTCTGCTGGATGCTTCACTATGTTTATGAAAACAATCCAGCACACAGACAGAGATCAACTTACAGAGTCGACTGTCATCTCAGTAAAGAACCTCAGATTATTTAAAGCCTGCTAAATAGACTGAGTCTACTCTGCGGCATATTGGCCTGTCACACATAAACTAAAACATGGGCTCATTTCTATATGTATCATTAAATTAAAAATCATCTCGGTAGCATGTGGAGAAAGAGACACAGGAATGGGGGGACAAGTTAATCATCTCAGAGTAGCTTCTCCCATCAACTGGCAGCGACTTTAATCAAATTATGACCTTGTAAAGCATGCACTTGTCATTTGGGACCCTAATCTCCTCACTAATGACTAATTAGCCCCATCACCTGTTCCTCTAAGCTTCCATTACACCCCCAACAAAGCTTTAAGATAATGGAATAAACAAATGTGGGGGAAACAATACTTCCCTTGCCACACACACAAAAAAAGAGAAAAAGCAGACCAGACAGACATCAATCAAAACTACGGAGATTGATTAGAGACTGACAAAATTGCTTTTGTCTTTTTTTTTCACTCTCTGACACGAGACCACTCTTCAGTGCTCTAGAGGACAATAAGGATACAAAAAATTCATTAGGAGTAATTAATCGCAAATAGCTAGCAAATACAGGTGGGGAATAGTGAGAGAAATCAGCATAGTGACAGTATCCCAGTATGAGTTTATAGCATGCAGACAATGAGGTGGTGGAAATAATCTAGTGGCCTTGTTTCATCAATAACTTCACCTTCAGTGGGGACAAAGCTCTTTGGACCAGACTTACAAATGAGAAAAGCTCACTTGTTTGCTTTTGTGTTTGGTCTTGTTATGGATTAACTCATTTGCCTCAATCTGAGGCCACACACATGCAACATCCTGGCTTTTGCAGTGGATTTCCAGAGGGGGATGGGGCGAGGTTTTTGTTTGTGCCATCCAGTGCCTGTGCAGCTGCACTACTTGGCGGCAGGCACACAAACAGGCGGCTCCCATTCATTAGGCCTTTTTATATCAGAGATACTCTCCTTCTGGGGGCCCGAAGCATCTGCCTCCACATCAGTAAGAATGAAGGGGTGGTGGGTGGAGAGGGTATGCAGGGAAGCAGAAGAGACGGAAAACTGATAAATCTGGGAGGGAGATAAGAGGCACAGTAGAGTTACAGAAACAGAAGAAACTCACAGCAGAGTGGCAAACTGCGCTGTAGAGTGAGTGCAACAGCGGTAGAAAGTGGCTACTCTGCCGCAGCAAACCTCATTATTCCGTTGTCTCTCCTCTTCTTCGCTCCTCCTTCATCCTCCAATCACAGAGACATCTGGCTCTGAAGAATAATAAAAGACCTCTAGATAGGCATTCATAGATCAGACACACACACACGAGCACACACCTCAATAAGTTATCCAGAGGTACCCATGGGATTCAGTGCACACGGTATTTGCGCAGCTGCAATGCAACAGTATTTCTTTAACACAGTTTTACAGGTATGCCAGTGATCAGGTTTTACATGAGCTCATTTACTGCTGTTAAATCACTGCAGCAATCTAATTTTATTAGATACAGAACTGAGTGATGCAACTGGTGCGACCAAATTGAACAAAAGCTTGCTGCTGTTGTGGCAGATCCTGTGGCCTTTAGTTCTTTATCTTACAGTGATGAATGAGGTACGTCACATCCCAAATGAAGATATCCCACAGGCCACCACTACTGCTGTAATGAAGCACTTCAAAATGATATGTCCAACCCCAATAGAGGTTGCGCTAAATTTCATCTCACTGAATTTCATTAAAGTCTACGCCAGCAGGTGCAAGGACAGTGGCTGTCTTTTCTTTTGTTTTTGTTCAGTACGTATAAATCATGACACCCAGAGGGCACCCGCAGGTTGTCTCAGAGGGCAGAAATAAATAAAACATCAGCTCTATCTTCATACAAATCAAATTTGATGAGAAATAAGGGGAATGTGTGGCAGAAACAGTAGAACCTCTCAGCTAAGATTGTATCGGGATCCGTCAGCAGGAGATTGATCTATGATTTTGGTAGGAGATGAATAAAGAAATAAAAAAGATATTCGCAACGCACAATTGCAAATCTAAGCAGTAATGATAAACTTTTTTTCCCCTTTATCCCAGCAGTGCTAGTTATAGCACCAAACTGGACAGGGATTTTTTTTTTTTTTTTTTAATGGCATGTCCACTTAGCAACTGAGAATTCAACAGGCTGCCAAAGTGGCTGCCAACCACTGTCAGCGCTGTTTTGAAAGATAGTGGGACATTATGCAACTTGGATGGCAAATCAGCTTCATTATATCCACAATCTGTGGAAATTAACATCCACAATTAACCTTTATCTGTTGCAGACAATGCACCTCTGGCCAGGTCAGACAACCCATTTGCATGACATTTAATATAAAGCATCCTTGAATTCAGAGCAGAGGTCTGTGATATGTTAGACACACCGCCTCAAATCTAAATGGAAATTGTGTGGGCCATGGACCCAAGCGAGGGAAAATAACCTTGCTTTGTTGAACCAGGCCCAAAGAATACAGATACATGAAAGAAAAGAGAGGCTGTGGATACAGCAAACAAAATGATTACACATTTTAGAGCAATTTCTGGGTCCTGCGGTCATAATCATTCTGTCGATAGCCTTCCAGTGTGCAGGTGTGCTGATACAGATGGTTTTATGAAGATCCATTAAAAATAATTTCGCTCATCGCCAGGCCCAGGAGGGGCCCAACCTAGCAACTGGGAGATGAGCCCAAATGCCTGCTTAGGCTACGGCTCTAACCTACCCCACATCCCTGATGTGGACCACCATGTCACCATGGAAACGCAGTAAAATGATATAACCTGTCAAGGCAGGACGCAAGGGCACTCGTATACACATGCACAAACACATACACACAAGCTTAGAACACACATCATGTGTAAACACATACATCTTAAGTGGAGAAGCTCCACTGGAAAAGTAAAAAGTAGTCGTTTTCAACTTGTGCAAGAATGATGGCAGCTTCAAGATAAAGTTTTTCTAGGGATGCAAATTCTTTAAAAAAAAAAGGTGAGTAAGCACAAGGCTGCTGATTTGACTGTCACTTTAGGCTATTGCAATAACAAAAACTACTTTCTCAAAAGCATTGCTGCAAAACAAGGCAGCCAGCGAGTGAGGAATTCTTTCGACGTGGTTGTCCTTGGTGGCAAACATTTGATGTGTTTTGATTAGACTCTGGTGGGGGGGATTATCAAAGGCTAAGAGAAATCAATGTTCTTTTAATAAAGAGGACTTGGGTGGGAGGGAGACAGACAGTTCTGTTCATGACAGGGCCTGTCTCTGCCTTATCTCTTGCTTCTCAGATCCCCTAGACAGGCAAATATTTTAACAGTAAACACCCGTGGCTCGACAGCCTGCGTGGGCCTCCTGTCACAGGCTTTTCCACTTACTACTTACCTACTCTTTCACATGAGCAAATATGTGCTTGCGTGAATACAAAACCACATACTAGAGGTACACACGTGGTTACCTGCATACACTGTACAGTACAATACCTGCTACAATTGTCCCAAAGCTTCATGCATACACATTTTTGAGTTCAAAATGGTTTTACACATACTGAGTGATACCTCCAGCTGACATCCAAATCCACTGTCATCCAGATTAGCCTGCCTGGACACCACCAGATGCCTCATAGCCGGCAGAAGAAGAAAGGCACAGTGAGGTGCAGTGAATTCCAGTAATTAATCCCAGATTACATCCTGTGCCTATCCATCAAGCGAGTTAGCTACAGTGTGAAGAAAGGCTGGCTAGTTTGTGAGAAATACAATAATACAAGACCAATAGGGGCACACTTGAGTAGTCCCGAGTTACAAGAAGGTTTGCAAGTAATTGTATTGGAAGTAATGATCTGGTAGAGATCCTCTGCACTGGAGTAAAGGGCCCTCTCATCCAAACTAAGAAGAAAGTCTGGAGTGGTAGTAAAGTTACAGAACAACAAAAATCTCACAAATATGATACAGAACTTCCTTTACCAATATTTCTGTTAAAATAAGCATTCTCAGTGTATCAAACAGAAAATAATTTTTATTAACCACACCCTATTATTATATATGTACTGACACTGCAGTCAGCTTACTGTTTGCTTACTGCTTACTGTCTTGTTCGCTTATAAGAATAAATATACTGATATCAAAGTTAACTTGGATGAGACAAGGCTACTAACACTAGTTACATGCTTGTTATAGCTAGCTGGCTAAAAGTGCCTGCTCTTAGCTTGAAAGGTAGGTGTGTCCTGTTTGGTGAAAACCAAACACTGCAGGGTAATGATTCAGGCTAGTTCTGCAGCCACAGGACCTGGGCACCTTGCAGTCAGTGAGTCAGCCATTAGCTATGAAGTATTGTAGAAATGTGAGGACACCTATCCGACTGCTAAAGCTTGACCAAAATTGGGTCATGGAACAGGACAATGATCCCAAGCACAACCACAAATCTAAAACAGAATGGCTGAAAAAGACAAGAATCAAGGTGTTGCAGTGGCTCAGTAAAAAATCCAGACCTCAACCTGGTGAAAGTCTGTGGCAGCCTCAATGAAGTGGAGTAGCACTGTAAAGAACAGTGTGCCAAACTTCCTCCACAGCGATGTGAGAGACTGATAAAGTCACAAAGAAAATTATTAACAACAACAAACTTTATTAATCCCCAGCTAGGGAAATTGAAACCACCAACACTCCTAATGATAGAATGCACACACACACTCACACTTTTTACATGCAGCATGCAGTGAGGGAGGTCAGTGAGCAAGGCTGCCCATTACAGTCACCAGGGATCAATGTAGGGGGTTCAGTGCCTTGCTCAAGGGCACCTTGGCAATGCTTGGGGGATAAGCCGACATCTCTCCAGCCTCTGGTCCACCTCCACACATATGGGCCAACCAGTGGGTCTTGGATGGCCACCGGGTCCAGGTCCGGGCAGATCTTGAACTGAGCCATTGCTGTCCCAACTTCAAGTTACTGCTGCTTCAGGTGGTTCTACAAGCTATTGGATCATGGGGTGTACTTAGTGTTTTCACATTGCTTCATAGAGTCCTGTGAAAACTTTCTTTTTCACACATGACTGTGTAAGTACCTTTTGGCTGCTCCCTTGTATTCTCCACCAAGGGGTCGCCACGGCAGATCAATCTGCACTGGTAATTTGGCAGATGTTTTATGCCGGATGCCCTTCCTGTTGAAACCTTCCTTGGTGAGAGGGGCTTGTATGCCCACTTGGGATCAAACCAGGGACCTTTCGTTTGTAAGGCGAATGCACAAACCGCTGCGCTACCGGGGACACTACACATGACTGTGTAAGTAATAAACATAAATATATGCAAGGGTAGTGGGGTAAGATGAACCACTTTTTAGTGAAGAAAACATATTGATCCGTACAACACATACTGAAGATGTGTGTCATCACTTGAAACCTCAGAAGCATGCCTAACACAAAGGGAGAGGAAAACACAGGGTCTCCCCAGGAGGCAGTGACATGCAATCATAAACCATTAATTTAAAGAGGCAATGCACATATACAGATAAACAATTTGCTCACCTCTATGCTTGTGCTCGATCTCCTTCTAAAGCTGGCCATGGCACCTTCAGCCTCTTTCAGAAACACCTTGATGATGCTGCACTAATACAAGTAAGTGACAACCTGTTAATGCTGCTTATGATGAACAGCCACCCTGCTGCACTGATAATCTTACTTTTAACCTTGACACTTTGACAAACATAATGCACCAGTGATCATGCTAATCAACATGTATAAAACACCATGCAAATGGCATGCATGCTTGTTCTTAAGGAAGAGAAAGTAAGTGCTTTAGATTCACAGTAAAACAATGATTTACATCTGCTTATAACCTCCGCATAGCACATATAAAGGAAATGTGGAGCCTTAGCTACAAGGAGAGAGATAAAAGCTTCCCTTCAACTTCTACACTGTGTCCCCCGCATACTGAATAGAAGCCTCTTTATCCATCAACTGAGGTTTTTACTCCATCATCCATAAAACTTTGAAGCAATTTGTTGCCACCCAAAAATGTTCATGCCACATTTTCATACTCTGCAAAGGTAGATTTGTTTGAAAAACTAATAGAGCTGGAGTGCTCTGGAATGCTTATATTTAGTCTGACCTTTTCAGCTCAATTCCTTTTCTGTGGCTATCAAATCTTAATTATATAAATGAGCTATATTATACATTAAAACGACATTTCAATTAAAAATGGCGATTCTTTGATGCTGAGGCCTGGGTGGTTGATGTGCTTGGAAAAGCCACGACGCCCCCACCAAGAGGCCTTGAGAGGCTGTTTGCTTCAGATTAGGTTCCCAGTCATTTCTCACTTGGGAGGGAAAATATAGACTCTTTGTCTGTCTTGTAATAAACAGGACTGTTTTGCAACCCTATTAGGAAAGTCTCAGTTTTGTAAAGAAAGCACTTGCATGTGTTAGTGGCATTAGTTCCCAATTCTGCATTTTCTTTCAGATATTTAATAAGAAAAAGCATCAGTAAGTCATCTGCATAGCCCTGTGTCCCCCACCCTCTCCGAAGACAAGCCAAGAGCCCTTGAATTAAGTCAGTCATTTAGTCGTAACAAATTAATTAAAAGAATAATTAAATCATTAACACATTAAATATGGCAATTAGAAATCTTGTCCTACATGAGTGAATTTGAGTGAATTTAATGGAGGAAGCAAATGGAGCAATGGGGTGTGCCTAAACAAAATTTTTATTTAATGCTTTTTTCACAACAACATTGCACTTTGGGATAACCCTTCACTAAAGTAATGGTTGAATAATGTTTTCTCCTAATGACAGAAAAATAAAAAGGGGAGAATTTACAGAACAGTAGAAGTCTTTGGTCTGGGAATAATGCAGGGAAAAATGTATAGCTTAAGTGCATGTATATTATGTATATAGCTTTTATAATATCTGGAACCAGCTCATCTGGCCTCGATAATGGCTGCTGCCCCTCCCTTTCTTGTTGCCTAGTAACTGCAGCATTGCCTTTAGGAGGCAGAATATGGGGAAGAAGGGGGTCAGGAGGGCATCAAGGAATAAAAAGGTTTTCTACCCAGACTACCTGGCAGCTTATGAAGCGCCACAGGGAGGATGGCTTGGCCAAAGCAGTGCCCAGTGATAGCAAGCCAAGTCATAAGCAATGTTGTGGAGCTGGTTAATTCCATGCTGTAATGCTCTTCATATATCCCCTGTCAACAGACATGAACTTTAAGTTCCAAACCTGCAGATGAGAGCATATTTGAGTAACACTGCAGTATACTGCTGGACAAATCCTATTCAAGAGACATGAGTGATGGACTGAAGCTGAGATAATGGAGATAAAGCAGTTCAGTGAATCCTTGTCCTAGAATAGGCAGTCATTGAAGTTTTACTACATATGTTCTGTAATCACATATAAGCATGACCTATCTTTGACAGCCAGGCTGTCCATATAGACAAAATGGCACTCATTTGGTGTGTTAACACAAACGTTTAGTCCTGCTCTAACCAAATCCCCAGAAAACTTATGCTCACTGGCCCCCTTATTAGGTACACCTTGCTAGTTCTGGGTTGGCCCTCGTTCTGAGTGATTTTGGACTATATTGACATGATAGTATCACTTAGTTGCTGCAGATTTGTCAGCTGCACATCCATGATGCAAATTTTCTGTTCCACCACATCCCAAAGGTGCTCTATTGGATTACAGTCTAAGATCTGGTGACTACTGAGCCAATTTGAGTACAGCAATGCCATTGTCATGTTCAGGAAACCATTTGGAGAGGATTTGTGCTTTGTGACATGGCCTGTCATCCTCCTGAAAGCAGAAATCAGAAGATGGGTACAACTGTGGTCATGAAGGGACATGGTCAGCATCAATACTCAGGTAGACTGTGATATTTAAACAATGCTAAGCTGGTACAAAGGGGTCGAAAGTGTGCAAAGAAAATATTCCCAATACCATTACAGCACCACCAAAAGCCTGAACCACTGATACAAGGCAGGATGGACCCATGCTTTTGTGTTATTTATGCGCAATTCTGACACTACCATCTGAATATTGCAGTAAAAATTCAGACTCATCGGATCAGGCAACATTTTTCCAGTCTTCTATTATTTAATTTTTGTGATCCTGAGCGAGTTGTAGCCTCAATTTCCTGTTCTTAGCTGACAGGAGTGGCAGCCAGTGTGGTCTTTGACTACTGTGCGACTGTGGCTCAGGAAGTAGAGCAGGTCATCTTCCAACACGAAGGTTGCTGGCTCAATCCCTCCTCTCCCCAGTCTACATGCTGAAGTGTCCTTGGGCAAGACACTGAATCCCAAATTGCTCCTGATGTATCCATCAGAGTGTGAAATGCGCTTAAAGGCATAGAATAAAGTGCTGCATGAATATGTGTGTGAATGGGTGAATGAGGCTTGCAATAATAAGCACCTTGAGTGCTCAGTTAGAGTAGAAAATTGCTTTATAAGTACCAGCCCATTTGTAGCCCATCGGCTTCAAGGTTCGATATTTTGTGCATTCAAAGATGCTTATCTGCATACCTTGGTTTCAACGAGTGGTTATTTGAGTTACTATTGACTTGCCATCAGCTCAAAGCATTGTCCATAGAACTGCTGCTCATCGCAAAGCCCAGAGGTGGAACATCTAAGCAGATCAGTAATTTCTGGAATACTCCGACAATCTTGTCTGGTATCAACAACCATGTCAAAGTAACTGAAATCATGTTTCTTCCTCACTTTGATGCTCAGTTTGAACTTCACCAGGTTGCCTTGATCATGTCTACACTGGAAATACACTGAATTGCTGCCATGTGAGTGAATTACTGGATGTTTGTATTGATGACCAGTTTAACAAATATACCTAATGAAGCCGCCAGTGAGTGTAATGTAACTCATCTCACACTCATCCCTTATCACAGTTTAGATTTTTAATCTTTGAAAACTTTAAAACAGGCATCTATTTATTATTGTTTCCCTGCCTAGGCATTTGTGAACACATAAAAGTTGTTCCAGAGCATCATATGAGCACAGTGGTACTTCCAAACTTAATACTTTTGAAAAATGATGGTTAAATCCAAAAAAAACACAAATTTCCCTTTTCATACAATTGGTCAGCTTACACAAGCTGGACACACAAATATGAGCCTGATTTTTTAAAAAACTGATGCCATCATTGTAGCTTGCTGCCAAGTTGAGCAGCGAGGTAGAGCACAGAGTGGCGTCCCACTGTGTTCATAGTACAAACAGTCATAACACGTAATCTCATTGCTAACTATTGGTTTGATGAGTGCAGGGCGGATCTAACAAAGAAACTGAGGGGCACTGCATGTGCTAACGATTGCTATTTATAGGTCTAACCATAAGTATTTACCACTTTAAACATCTTATTTAGTCACCAATTCAGTCACCTCCCAAACAATTAATCTTTTTAGGAGAATTAGCTATTATATGACTTACAGAAACTCCTCCCTTGTGCTTTCTAGAAAGACCAACATTTGCCGTTTATTGGTCATATGAAGCAGACCAGATATGTGAATAAAAATACACCTGCACCTGGAGTTCAAAGAACAAAGACGTTTATAAATAAGCATCTGGCTTTGGCCTTTGTTCTCTCCCACTGTGTGTGGGTGTGTGTGTGTGTGTGTGTGTGTGTGGGTGTGTGTGTCTGTTTGTTGGTGATTGTGACATCTCAATAAAGAAACTGAGGTCATATCTTCATCAGAATAAAGCTGTAAACCCATGCATGGAAGTTCAAGTTCATGGAAGTATATTTCTGTTCTCCCTAAAACTTTTGTGAACTGTAATAAAATAAGTAACTCATTGTGACTTAACACCATAGTCTTGTACTTTAATATAACCAACTTGAATTATTCCAGTGGATCTGTTCTCAGCTCAGCTAAAATTAGTAAAGAAAATTCCAAAATTCATAAAACTCCACTGGAGACGCACTACAGGGACAAAGGTTTTGGGCCACGGCTCTTAATCATTGAATTCAGGTGTTCATTCACTCCCACTGTCACTAGTGTATAAAATCAAGCACCTAGCCATGCAGTCTGTCGACAGAGCTCACTGAATTCAAGCCTGGTATTGTAATAAGGTTGCAACAAATCAATTTAGGAAATTTCTTCCATCCATCTATTTTCTTTATCGCTTGTCCAATTCATGGTCGTGGGGTAGCTGAAGCCTATCCTGGCTGTGATAGGGCAAAAGGTGCGGCACACCCTGAACAGGTCACCAGTCCACTGCAGGGCTAACACAGAAAGACAGACACAAACATGCTCACCCTCACATCTACAATCAATTTAGAATCGACAGTTAACCTAACATGCACGTCTTTGGACTGTGGGAGGAAGCTGGAGTAACCAGAGAGAACCCACATAAGCACAGGGAGAATTCCACTCAGACGAGCCTCAGTTGGCTGATAGATTCAAACCCAGGGCCCTCTTGCTGTGAGAAGACAGTGCTAACCACTGCACCACTGTACTGCCCTGAAATGTCTTCTCTCACTCTCTTAACCTTTGAATTCAGGTGTTTCATTCAGTCACACACTGAGTGCTCAGACTCATAGTGCGCAGAAGTCACCAACGCTCTGCTGACTCAGAAACTGCAGTTTCAAACCTCCACTTAACTTTAGTATCAGATGCAGCGATGTAAAGCACATCATCACTGGACTCTGGAGCAGTGGAAACATGTTCTGTTGAGTGAAGAATCACGCTTCTCTGTTTGTCTTATGGATGAGTCTAGGTTTGGCAAATGTGAACTGTAAAGTTTAGTGGAGGAGGCATAAAGCTATGGGGTTGTTTTACTGGGGTTGGCCTGGGTTTCTTAGTTCCAGTGAAGAGAAACCATAATGCTTCAACTTACCTAAACATATTAGACGATTCTATGCTTCCAACTTTGTGGAAACAGTTTGGAGAAGGTCCTTTTATGTTCCAGCGTGACTGTGCCTCAGTGCACATAGCAAAGGTCCATAAAGGCATGGTTAGATGATTATGATGTGGAAGAATGTGACTAGCCCACAGAGCCCTGCTCTCAACCCTATTAAACACTTTGGGATGAACGTAGAATGGAGATTATGACCCAGGCCATCTCGTCCAGCATCAGTGTATGAATTCACAAATGCTCTTCTGGATTTAGAGTGAAACACATGGTAAAGCAGAGTATGTTTTAGGGCATGGCTACCTTGTGATTGACAATTTGCTATTGCAGTATCCCTCAGACTCTCAGTAAGATCCAACCCTTTCCTCATCACATCTGTTTTTTTGAGCGTCCACGACTGCCAAAGTGCTCTGCTTGAAGCTTCAAAACAGTAGTGCACAAACCAGTGGGTGATGTTAGGATGGCTATATCCAGATTTTATATGCAGTACAGTTCTAAGGAAATACCAGTGTTGCACAGGTTGCGCTGATTTCTGTGTATGTACTCTATGTTACAGAAAGAACAGAAAACACAAAAATAGGAAAGACTTGGGCTTACAGATATCAAATGAAGTCCATTAAGAAACACTGAACTTTCAGTCACAGAAACAGCAGCAAATAATGGCAGAATGTGACTGCTAAGATTAAAAGTGGAAATCAGGTCATTTGCTGCTCTATCAATGCAGCTGACACTTCCTGACTGGTTTAACTTCCCTTGAGTCCAGCAATTGTCAGATAGTGATCAACTGGCTTCACGGGAAAGCCTTATGCAAATGATTTGACAACAGCAGCATCAGGAAGTTCGTCTTGAGAGTGTAGAAAAATGCGTCCTCTGCTGAAAGTTGCAGGAGAGAAAAATCTCCCAACATAATCACATTGCAAAGAACAGTGTCTCTGACAGGGCACGCGCTGCCTTTCACAGGCATTATTCTAAGCCTGAGGTTTTATATTCTCTGAGACAAGCTCAACCTTGCATTATGATATGTAAAAAGCTCTGTGTGCACCAGGAAAGAGGAGCCAGATATAGTAGTGGTGGCTGTACAGGCTCTGGCAGTAGCATCACATCAACAACAAGGCAACATAACCATAGAGCCCTAAGGGCACTCAATACCATCAAAGGTCTATTTGTGTATACATATCAGAGTAGAATGGGAATGATCTTTTCCATTGATCTCTCTCTAGTCTAAATATTTTTAGAAAGCCACTGATTATATCGGCTGGTATGTTCTGGGAAGCATTAACGGAAAAATGTAGCTGTGTCTGTGTCTCTATGCTTTAGTGCTAATATACAGTGAAATGTTCTGGGTATCAGTAGTATGGTAATATGCTGAATATACAGAACAGCATTAAGACCAGAACGCATTCTTATTTAATCCTACAAAATATACCTGTACCTGTATAATTTTCAGGTTAAATCATCACTAGTTTTTTTACATCTGGCAGTATAGTGGTGTTCGGCGTTATCTACTAACTGCTGTTTGTTTCGGTGATGGAGGCCCACTGGTTCTTCGGGAAATGTCACAGCAGCAAGTCAAATGAAAAAGCCAGCACATACTGCATCCTTATTTCTACGCACTGCAAAGGCTGCTCAAAAATACACACAAACAGCAGGTTTAAACAATCATTCTGGTACATTCTCTGTACCAGTGACTGCATGCATGCATACAAATGTGAATGCATGACAATGCCCTCCAGTTTTTCTAAATAACAGAAATGGATGCTTTAAGGAATAGAGCGCTCTCTGCAGCTAATCCATTGCTGCTTCTTTAATCAAACTATTGCAAATCAGCACTACCTAACATTAAAATGGATAAATAATGCATTCAAATCCAGACTCTACCAAAGAGGCAATGCTCTGGTTCTAATTGCACAGATTTAACTGATAGCATTGCATGTGCTGTGTGTAATCTTTCTGGAAAATTGCTGGATGCCGATTTAGCAGATATCCTGGGAGATATGTGTCGCCACGGCGAATTGTACTGCAGGCGAGTTTTGTACCTAAAATCAAAGTGGTTCACATTCAGTGGGTTTTAACACATCAAAGTGTATACTTTGAAAGAAAAAACCCATAAGATAGTTCTTTTTATCGCAGTGGCAGTTGGAACTTGTATACAGCCACTGGGCCAAGTGTAAAAAAAAAACAAAGAGTAAATAGAAGCAAATTTTCACATTGCACTTTGCACCAGAGTGCTAACACATTTGAGACTTAGAACTATCATTAACAGCCACAGTTATGCATGTATAAGCTACAATCAATTAAAAAAAAAAAGCAGGCATATACTATAAAGAAATACAGAACAATGACTCTATCACATGAATATTGCAATGTTTTGTCCTGGCTTTAAACCATTTATGATGGCACACACCAGTTCATTGTTTAATTACGCCCTGATGACTAGAAGCCATTTATGTGACAAAATACTATTAAAATGCTTATGAGGGGCCAAAAGGGATCAACTTAAATAATACCCCCTAAAAATAATGTATTCTGTATCTTTGAAGTGTAGGCAAAGTTGGTAAGATTAAACTAGGACAAAGTATTTTTAATGATTGCTTGTTGCTACCACTTCAGGGCCCTGCTCGTCACTGATTTAAAATGGTACATCTGCATAATTGCTTAGATATTTAGGGTCAATTAGAAATATATTTCTGAAAGAAAAAGCACATTTTGAGAATCAAACTAACATTAAATTGATCAGAAATGTTGTATATGATTGATGGAATCTCTAATCATGAATAATTTGAATGGATCTGTTACAGGTTTTTTCTTGTTTTCTGTTTTAAATGTTGAATTCTAGACATGCTTTTTATTCTTGGTCCTGTGTGAAGTCAGAGAGAGGGATGTTCCTAGTACGGTCAACTCAGGGAAACAGCTCTGGCGATGACCATAGAACCTTCACCTACCTGCTAGTCAAACCTTCGCTTTTGTGAGGAGCGGCCAATTAGAAAGTTGACTTAAAGTGAGTGTGGTCTTGAACACAGAGGAGCTAAAACGGCTTGTTTCAGACAAAGGCACAGCAAAAGAGAAAGAAAGATATTTTTCAGCTGTGAATCATGCAAAGCAACTGTCGCAGAGTCCAAGGATAAAAACAGGGAGCTGCAAAGGAGCATGATAGGGTCTCTTTTATCATTTTTAATAGGATATCTGCAGAGGAGTACAGAAGCCCCACTCATATTTTTTAAGCAACCATTATTCCTTTGTTCAAATGGCACATTGTTACCTAATCCAAGTTCACTGTATTAAAAGACTGATCTATTATTAGAAAAAGTATTTTTCAGTTATGTTAGTACATTTGAAAAATGTGCAGATTAAAGAAGCGGTAAATTTCGCAAGTTGGATTTCTGGAGCGTCAGCCTTTATGGGTTTGATAGTTATTATAGTCTCAAAACAGTCCCGCGTTGGCTGGGTGATGGACTGCACCCTCACTGTGCTATGCATGCATATTTGTGCGCACACACCTGCACAGAGCCACAACAAAGCCATCACGTAACACTCAGATATGACATGATTTAGATGCACATTCACACACTTACCAACAGTGAGACATCTTCTTAATGTGAACTAAATTTTAGTGAGTGGTAATGAGTTCATCACATATTCGCTGCAGCTGATTGAATGT
The DNA here is from genome assembly GCA_015106775.1 of Etroplus canarensis. Taxonomy (NCBI): domain Eukaryota; kingdom Metazoa; phylum Chordata; class Actinopteri; order Cichliformes; family Cichlidae; genus Etroplus; species Etroplus canarensis. Next base: position 28,810 of record VUQH01004883.1, on the reverse strand, counting down.
CTGTCGGATCCCAGTCCATTTCCAATGATGAATCCCCAGAACATGCATACACACTTATGTAGGCATGTACACTAACACACACGCAGTTCTGTATTTATCAAGCAGATCATTTTTTGAGAAGGATGGTGTCAGAGGAAGTCTGGAAGCCTGATTCATGGATAGATATTCGTGGATCGTTTTCGTAGACACCTATGGGTTTGACTCCCTTCCCATGAAACCCCCCACCAGACACACATATACACACACACACACATATACCCAAGAGCTGCACAGTGTACATCTCTGAGCCGACCATCAGTGCTTGTAAAACAGTAGAGTCGTAATGTCTTCCAGCCTTGGGGGCTTATTAGGAGGCATAAAAGCTGCATGCTACCTTCATTCATATTCTCCATAAACACCCTGCCACATTGAACCTATTTTTTTTTTTTTTTTTACTGCTTTCCAACTCTGGTCAGTCAGAAAATATAAACCCCTGTGCCACTGTTTTGTGCTGCATGATTGATTTGCAAAATAGGCCTGTACTGGAAATGTATCTGAATAAGGCTAGGATTTGCCTCTGTGTGTAAGTGCAAATTGCAGTGTCAGATCTCCGCGTGGATGTTGTTTGTCAGGCGTAAACTCAGCATGGCGGCAATTTTTATTCCTCTCTTTACACCGATGTCTGTATAATCTGCAAAAATAGGAGCTGTCGTTGATTATAGTCGAGGGGAGAGAAAGGAGCGGGCAAATTGACATTTCCAACTCTGGAATTCTAGTGAATAAAAAAGCGCCGTGTGTCTCAGATAGTTTTCAGATATGAGAATAGAATTATTCATTCTCCTACAGTGTGCAAAAGTTCACTACAGAGGAAATCTGCTGCAGCTCAAGTGCAGACAATTACGAGGGCCAGTGTGCTGTTGTTGGAATCTGATTCTGAGTGAGTATTATCTAGGTTTGGAAACAGGGCCAGGCCACTGAGATCACACCTCTTATCTCCTGCGTGTACGGTGTGGCAGTACTGAAGACAACCTGAATCACTGCTGCTGCCTCTTTCCCAACTGTTGGTTCGTGGTAGAACTAGGTCGCTTGCATTACATGACAGGCAGACGGGAGGGAGAGAAAGTTAGTTTTGTGTATGTGGGTGTGTTTATAATGTGAGCAGGATCCTGTAAAGGAAATAGGAGAATAAAACGAGGTGAAAAATGTAACACATGAAAAAACGTGAAGGAGAAGAGCTAGAGACGAGGTTAGTCTGTTGTGAAGAGAATGAGCTACACTGGAGCTGCGTGTTGTTTGGTCGCCCCTCCCCATTACTGCCATCCTTCCTGCTGTCTCCCTGCTCATCCACACAGCACTGGAACATCTGGCTTTAAAACAGACCAATAAAAGAGCCACTGGGAGGCGAGGAGTGAGCAGGAGAAAAGGTGTGGGAGAATGTGTGAAGGATAGATAGATAGCAGAGAGATATACACAGGCGGCAGAAAAGACAGTGAGGCTGGAGTGCTCGGGGGCTATCATAACTGCAAAACCAGGCCCCTTCAAATGACATCCTTCACCAAATCATATTTCACACGTGGCTACAAAGGCCACACCGCATTTAGAACACTCCATCCCCTGCAGGAATGGCAACAGCAGTCTGAGCTCTGATTCTTCTTCCCACCCATGAAAATGGCCACTTACTGTGTGTCTACTTTTACAGCATGTAATAAAAAATAGTACTAGCACTGAAATAAATTAGTATTTGTACCTTGACTAGTCAAAATGAATGAAACGGTGACAGAAAAGATTTTTAAAGACAGAACAATCTTTTGAACTTAGAATTTTTAAACTTAAACATAAACTTTTAGCTGTTAATCCTTTCGCATACTTACTTACTTTTGTGTAGCTTCGCAAAATACATCATAGTAGCACCAAAAATTAATCCCTTATTAAATTTCATTTAAAGGGACATATCATGCACATTTCCAGCTCAGTATCTTTTTTCTTGGAGTAGATTTGCATTTGTCACTGTTCAAAATAAGTGTTTTGGGTTTTTTTGCTCTTTGAGCATGTTTGAAAAATGCTTCTCCCTTCCCCCTCCCTTTAAGTCAGCATCCTTCTGATTGGGTGCCCTTCAAAAACAGAAAGTTTAAGCAGCAGGTGGGTGGAGCTTCTGTTCTTACAGCCAGAGCTGTGTGCCTGAGACGACCATATTAGGAACATCTGCCCTCACAAACATCATACAGAGCCAAGAGTAGAAAAAATGGTTAATTCAGAACATTTAGAGCAGTCTGAAACCTGAGCTTTTGGGTCATAGTAACAACTTGCACATAATCTGACCTGAGTACTTGAAACATTTATCGAAGTTTAACCCTCTGAAGTTTAAGTCATCATCTGTGATGACCAAACCCTAACTCTAACTCTAACCCTAAGCCAGCAGAATATATCATTTTTGCTTTGACACCATTGACTGGTCCCCACATTCGCCTGACCTAAATGCAATTGAACACCTCTGGGACATTATGTTTTGGTCCATCCGATGCTGTCAGGTTGCACCTCAGACTGTCAAGGAGCTCAGTGATGCCCTGGTCCAAATCTGGGAGGAGATCCCCCAGGACACCATCTATTGTCTCATTAGGAGAATGTCCTGACGTTGTCAGGCATGCATACAAGCATGTGGGGGCCATACTGAGGACCATTTTGAGTTGCTGCAATGAAATTCGGCAAAATGGACCAGCCTGCCACATCTTTTTTTCACTTTGATTTTCAGTCTGTCTTTGAAGTCAGGCCTCTGTAGGTTGATAATTTTCATCTCCTTCCAGCAATGTGGCATCCTGTCATTCCTAATACATTACCCACACCATATCAGAACAGATATCCAGCATGATTTTTTTCCCCATTGAGATCTGATGTGTTTTCAAAGTGTTCCTTTAATTTTTTTGAGCAGTGTATATTTGTGACAGAAAGCAGCAGGTCCACTTTAAAGACAACAATGCTTTCTTAAAAGTATTTGGAACTGACCAACTGTGTGCAAGACTAAAATGCCTTGCTCAAAACAGGGAGTCGCTGGTAGTAGCTGGGCTGTGCAGCTGACAGAATGACAGCTAGCCCATTTTGACACCTACCTGTCAAGCAGGTGGAGTGTTGTGCTTAAGTCACAGTGTGATCACTGTCATTTGCAATGCTGAGCAGGTTTACGTAACGTCCTTAGGCAAACCAGGCACACTGAAGAATTCGAACTGATTTTGAACCACAGAGTCAATGCGTTTTTCCAAAACAACCACCTCCAGACAAAAATAAACAATGATTAGCCCAAATAAGATTTGAAACAACATCAAAATAGATGACAGTATCCAGGAAATGTGCTAAGTATAGGACATGTAGTCATTTTTTTCTCAGTTGCATCATTTGCCTGGAAATCCTTAAAATCCAACAGGCAGGAAGCAACAGATCTGATTTGCACTGGTACTCAGTGCCTCAACAATCCCTGCTCCCAAAGTAGGTCAACACGAATCAGCGCCTCAGAAAATAATAACAAAAGGTGAGCCCCTGCTCTCTCAGGGGTGAACGCTCCGCTTTTGTGCGTCTAAGACGCTCCCATTGCAAAATGTGCCACATCAGCATTCTCCAAATCTATAGGCATTATAGTGGGGCATATTAAGGCACCATATTGCATTGAGTATGCGAAGGCGCTTGGCAACCATTGTAAAATTTTAACAAGACAATAGCAGATACACACACACACACACACACACTGTAAATATGCAGAGTTTTGTTAGAAGGCACTGAGGCTGAAATTGTAATGATGTTAGTGTGTGACGGGGCTCCTGCGAAGACTGAGTGTGCAGTTATAGCCTCATCCTTTTTCATCAGTGTGTTTCCCAACCCGAAAAGTGAGTTGGGAAACACAGTCTATTCCTTTGGGGGTGTGTAGCTTTGAGCAAAGTGCACTTCATCTACAAGAGTAAGTCAGGGCACTGTATATCACTTCAGCACAGGCATGCTCTCCTTACACACACACACACACAAACACCCAAAACCACACTACAGTATGCCCTTTCTCACTCCCAGACTCATAAAGAAACACACAGTGCCCGTCCTCGCTTTGCCTCTGAGTCTCACACGTCCACACACATGCCCTCTGTCAGTATTTGAACAGTACATGCAGTACATGTCCAGAGACTGGGCTTCATGCACAGTTAATGTCTCTGCTGTCCAGATGATTAACGTTAGCCAATTCACATTCCCAAGCGCTGCCCAAATTCCACTCTCCTCCCGCCTCACCTTCTGTGCTGAGCTCACTCCTGGGCTTCAGGTAAAAATAGCGGCGCTAGCCTGTTTCTCTCTGCCATCACATTATGTGCTTGCGCCTCCACTGGGATATCAGACCTGGGAAAATTTGATTTCATAAAGAGTAAGGCTTACAGATGTCATAAACTACATTACACTACACAACTTTGGATTTTAGGAGAGAAGATAGAATTGAACTGGTACTATTATTAATTTTAACAGTGTGAACACACAGACATGCCTGAGGCTACTCTGGCTACTAGACCATATTGTTCACTTTGCTAACACAAAATGATAGCAAGTTTGCTGTAGAGATTATCAACATGGCTTGCAAGGTACTAAACCATGTGAAAAGGAATGCAAGGTATGTTTGATTCTGCATCAACATCAGTGAAAAAAAAAAAAATCATGGACAATGGTGGAAGCACAGTGGCAGCCACAATGTACATTAGGGATGTGAAAAAGATAAAACCAGATACAAAGTTATAGCAGTTTGTACTGGACAAATTAAGTGAGTACTCTCCAAAGTTCCGGTCTTTTCAGCTTGAAGTTCCTCTGTGTTGCCCTTCTAACTCTGCAGCTCAGTTAAAAAAAAAAATCCAGGGAAACACAAAAGAGGGAAGTTTGTACCAAAAAGCCTACTTTGAGCTGACAAATTCAGACTGCTGAAGCTGTCAAAGTTGATGTTTATTACATGGATCTCCCTACTCACAAGTCTTGGTGATCTTTTACTTGTGTCTTCTTGTGTGTTTGTCTGGTTTGTTTTTGTATATTTCTACCCTATACACAAGAACCTTCTTCAGTCAGCGAGCAACGCTTGACACGGTGTGGGAACTGGAATTGGGCCATAATCTTGTCTCAGGGTCTTTCTCAGAGTCTCTCAGGGCCCTACTCTCACACACTTGAAGAGTACACCATATAAAGTACGATTGAGTCACAAAAAGGAAGGGCAAATAGACCTGAGGCTGGGAGAACAGCAGCAAGGCTCAGAATAAAGTGGGCATAGATGCAAACTAATATGTCAATGATTAAATCCAATACAGCATGAAAGAAGGAGAAGGGGGTGGAGGCGGGTTGCTAAGTGACTTGCAGATGTACAGTAACTGCAGGCTGACTAAAGCTGCTTAAACAAAGCACCCTATCCTGTATGAAGTTTGCCAAATGGAAGGCTGTAGTGTGGAGAATGGTATCTAAACCACCAGCTGATGTGGGCAGGCACCGGGATCAGCTGATCTGCCGGGACTGTGGCCAAGCTCAACTTTGCTGTCTGCCTGGACTAAAATAAAAAACAGTCCCTGCCTGCAATTTCCCCCACTGATGTGATATAAGAGGTGTTGGAAGACGAACAATCAGACTAGTGAGTTGAAAGCTGCATTGAGCTGCAGAAGGGTGGGTTCTGTCACATTCTCAGTGGGATCTGCAGTACAAACATGCAGAATGGATAAGAGGGCTTTAACTTAGCGTAGAAACTTCTAACATTTGATATGTTATACAAGCATTCAAAACATCTGCTTATTAATATGTTGGCCCTAAGCTCATGATGAGGTGATGGCTATCAAAGATTCTTCCTTTGAGTTTGTTTTGGAGTCTTTCTACCCTGCTTGTCACTTAATACAACTTTCAAGTAAATCTGTCAAAATTTCCTTTTGACAAGTGATGCAAAACAGCTTTGGGAAGGCTCCCAGAATTCTTGGTTGCCATGTCAGTGATAGGAGTGGATGTGAAGTTGTTGCCTGTGGCCAGAATGCACACATTAGGAGTGAGTGGAAGCTTTCCAGCATGGCATATCTCTTTATGTAATGCAATAGCATCTGCTGAAGGCATTGACATAATCCCAAAACTGAGCCATCCAGTCAGCATGCCAACAAGTTTGCAGACAAGGTATCTAAAATTGGAGTCTTCAACAACCAAACTAGCAAAGAAAGAAGGAGAATAATTGTTGGTTAAAAGTTTGTGGTACAGAAAGACAGTGTTTGTTGAGGGAAGTAGCTTCACAGTGTGAGAAAAGACAGCTTTAAGATAATAACAGCTGTAATTTGACCCAGACTGCTTTAAACTTTATCTCTTTGTACCAGTATAGAGGCAATATGAAAAAATCTGTTTACCAAACAGGGTTAAACCCAAGCTGTCATGCAACCCTAATGCTTGTCCTGACTTTTGTCTCTGCTTTGGAAGTGCAGCTTGACAGTGCAAGAGCAAATATATGAGAAGGACTTTAGAAAAAAAGGGAGAAAACTTGGTGGGTGCTCAAACACGGTTTCAAGTTTCAGGTAATTAGGTCAACACCACTTTGAATTTTAAATTAAACTGTCTAAATGGTATTGAAATGCAGACTTTCAGCTATAATAACAATTATACTTGAATGAAAATCGTTAGCAGTCAATGACTGCCTGAAGTCTAGAACCCATGGGCATCAATAAATGTTGTGCTTCCCCCTTTAAGATGCTCTGCGAGGCCTTTACTGCAGCTGCCTTCAGCTGTTTGTGGGTCTCTCTGCCTTCAGTTTTGCCTTCACTGATTGACTTGGTCATTGAGGAATATCCCATTTCTTGGCCTTAAGAAACTCTTAGGTTGCGTTTGCAGCGTGCTTTGAGTCATTATCCATCCATATCTGCACTGTTAGGCCCCATCCAATTAGTTCTTGAAGCATTTGACTGAATCTGAAAAGAGAATATATGCCTCAGAATTCATCCTGCTACTTCTATCAGCAGTCACATCACCAACACACACCAGTGATGGCCATGGCATGACATTCCCGTCATGTATGCTTTCCATGGCGGGGGCGGTGGTGTAATGGTTAAGGTGCCAGGCTCACGATCGAGAGGTCATGAGTTTGAATCCAGGTCAGACCCCCACCGTGCCAAGACCCTTAGGTAAGGTCCCAACCACAAGTATGCCTGTCAAAAATGGGTACCAGTAAAACACTGGGAAGGTAACCTGCGATGGACTAGCATCCCAGCCAGGAGGAGTCTAACTCCTAAGTTGCTTCAGGCTAGAAGAACCGGGGATAAGCTCCGGCCCGATGAGCCTTGTAGGCTCCGATGTAAAAGCCCAACAGACTTTACCTTACCTTACCTACCTTCCATCATGAGCTGTTCCTTTCCTTCTCAATGCTTTTCTCATCCTATCATTCTGGTACAAATTCATCTTGGTTTCATCTGTCCAAAGAATTTTTTTTCCAGAACTTGACAGGCTCTTACAGATACTTTCTGGCAAAATCTAATCTGGGATACATTCATGAATGCATCTCTTGATTGTAGAGTTTAACAGTGATACACCTACTTCAGTGAGAGTGTTCTTGACTTAACTAGATGTTGTGAAGGGATTTTTTTAACAAAAAAGATTTCTGTGATCAGCCACTTTAGTTGACTTCTATGGCTTTTCAGGCTTTTTGGTGTTGCTGCATTCCTTCTCTTTAAGAGCATGCCCTGCTTCTCTTACATTGGCACTTACTCTTAGGACTTCATTTATTGAGAGTTTCAGTAAACAGCTTCCAAACTCAAGTTCAGCACTTGGAATCAACTCCAGATCTTTAATCTGTTTAGTTTGTTATGGAATAAAGATGGAAGAGGCCTCACATGGCTACGCAACTGCTTGTCAGTCAATTGTCCCATTAGTTTTGAGCTTCTAAACATGAGGTACTTTGTATAAAAATGTCTGTGATTCCAGTTAATGCAGTTTTTTTGGCAAAAGATCTTGAAATAAATTGGAAAGTATACATTTTGGTCACACTTTGACAGATTTAAAATCCACTGTGCTGATGTACAGAGTCAAAATTACAAAAAAAAAAGTGTCACGGCCTCAAAACTTATTACCTAACTGTAGGTCCCTGGGAGGTAAGAGCTCAGACTTGAGACTGCTTTAAATATTTGGTTTTAAAGCATTTTTTCTCCTCTTGGCTCTGTAACACAGTGGCTCAGTTGTTAGCACGGTCGCCTGACAGCAAGAGGGTCCTGGGTTCAAACTCAGGTAGGGCTCTTCGGTGTGAAGTTTGCATGTTCTCCCCATGCCTGTGCAGGTTTTCTCCAGGATCTCCGGAGAAAACCTAGGTGAGTGCTGCCTGTCAGCCCAGGACACACTCACAAAAGAGATTCTTAAAGTCAAGAATTCACTTCCTGGTTAAATAAATAAAGGCTTGTATGATGAGAATAAAAAAACAATATAAACATGGAGTGAAAAACTAGCAGGATCTTCATAATTTTCCTCTCTCACCTAATATATAACATATTATAACATATATCATGCCTCTGAATATTTGCAAGTTAAATATGAAATTATGAAGGGGAAGCATTAGTGAAAAGCTGATTATTAACTTCTCCTCCTTCCCCAGAACTAGACAGTGTGTCCTATCAGCTGTGTTGTTTGCATGTGGGCATGCTGCCACCCTCCAATCAACATTGATTGAGTCCAGGTGCAAGTGTGTCCTTCCAAGTGAATCGATAACAATTCACCCACCAAATTTGTTCATGCTTGCAACAAAACTCTTGAATTACTGTGTGTGTGTGTGTGAGTGTGTTATATGGAAATGGTGTCAAATACACATTGCAGACATGGTGGGCCAACATCACATACAGTGCGCAGCCCACTTCCTGTGTCCTGTATTGCCCTTCAGCATTGCACACTATATCCTTCTGTCCTTGGATCATATGTCAGAATTCAATACAGTATATGGCATGCTGCACCAGTGCCACCCTGAAAGATTCCTGCATGTGACTGCCCCTTATGGGACAAGCTATTCCGATGGTTTGCTGCAAACATAAGCAGACCTCAGCCAATGGCTATTAATAAAAGTGCACTTTTTGGAAGAAGCATGTGGCTCAAACTTCTTGGGATCATTAAACATTAAAAGCACTCCTTACATATTTACAAGACAAATTACTCACTATAACAATTTTGACTATGCATTGCTAGTAGTGACACATGCATTATATACATAGACAGCTCCTATAGTTCTAGTCAGTGTAATACAATTGCTTCTAATCTAACACAATGAAGCGGCTTGTCACATTTAAAAGTAAGCATTCATGAACTGTGAAGACTTCCCACAAACTTCCCTTTGTCCTACAACTTATTGCCCTGTCTCCCTTTAACAAGAAGCAGGCGTGCTTGAATGGAAGAATGGTTCTGTCCTTCACACTGTCTGATTTGCTTAGGAAAGGCGCTCACGTCTAATACTAATCTGAACGACAGCAGTGGAAATCTTGGCTCAGTTTCAGAGGCTAGATTGGGCCTGGCCCAATGACCTTCTCTGAACGAACATGGAAAGTTTGCCGGCTCAATATGTCACAGGCAGCATGAGCTTAGAAAGAGAACAAGAAAGGAGTGATTAAATGGGTTGGATCCATGGCTGGCTTTGGTAGATGTCAGGAGAAGTGCAGCTCTGGTTGTACTATGAGATTATCTGAAATTGTATCAAAGAGAAATTCTCTCATCGTGGGTGCATCCAACTTGACAAAGGAGCGAGAACCAAGGCGAAAAAAATGATTACAGGAATAATTCCAAAAATATTTCAGTTCTGATTTTAAAGGTGAACCTTCAGTTCAGCTTGTAAAATATAAGCAGCGATCAACGAGGACAGCCCAACCTCAGAAGAAATGACAAAGCTATCATTTTGTGAGGAGCCACACAAGAATTTGCCTTTAAGGCATCCCCCTGGATAAGAGCACATCCTATCCACTGAAAATCAGTGCTTCACTGACATAAACAACTGATAATTCAGAAATTGGACATTTCTTAAGGCATAATTATAGCAACTGAAGTAAGTTTAAAGCAAATTAGCCTCACAGGAAGTTGAAACAAAGTGTTAAAACGGGGTTAATTGAATTGTAAGCCTTGTCACAGAAGATTACCAAGTCCGAGAAACACCACTTTAATTGCGTTATTACCATGTGGATTAAGGCATGGGGTATTTTTTCCCAGTAATTATAGCTTGAATGTCTGTGCATTTTAATGCACTTTAGTCAGGATGATTTGGGCTGAAATTTTTGACAGCCCAAACACAGAGAAAAGTGCCTTACAAAATATATCTGTAATGCTTTGGGATAACACTGGCATTTCGGTTGTAACTGTGCCCATAAAATACGGATTAAAAGGATATGTGATGATAATGGGTAATTAATTTGACAGGACATGGCCTTGATTTGGTGCTATTTATGTATCAGAGGAGAGAATCTCCAAAGCCAAAATCAAAGATACTTTTCCCTTTTACAGATTGTATGTCAGCCTTGGAAATTCTGCTAAATGTACCCTCTGTTCTCCTATGACACGTCCTGTTTATTTTAAAAACCTTAATCCACTCCTCAGCAGCCATTGGATCAGAATGTGAAGGTTTGTCAGTTTATCTCAGAAATTTTTATAGAGGCAAAAATAGTGGGTCACACCTCTTAATGATTAAGAGGTGTGACCCATTCAGTGGCCCATTCAGTGAAATTGCCACAGGTGTATAAAATCAAGCACCTAGCCATGCAGCCTGCCTGCACAAACATTTGTGAAAGAATGGGTCGCTCTAAAGAGCTCACTGAATTTGAGCATGATACTCTAGCAGTCGGTTCATGAAATTTCTTCCCTCCTAGATATTCTACAATCATCTGTAAGTGATTTTGTACAGTGTAAGCGTTTAGGAATTTCAGCAACTCAGACATGAAGCAGCAGGCTATGTAAAGTTACAGAGTGGTGTCACTGAGTGCTGAGGCACATACAGTTGCCACCGCTCTGCTGACTCAGTAACTGTTAAGTTCCAAACCTCTTCCATGGCATTGGTTTTCAAGGCTGAGCAGCAGTATGCAAGCCTTACATCACCAAGCACAATGCCAAGTGTTGGATGGGGTGATGTAAAGCACGCCGCCACTGTACTGTGGAGCAGTGGAAACAAGTTCTGCCTTGTGGACGAATCATGCTTCTTTATTTGCCAGTCTGATGGATGAGTTCGGGTTTTGCCAATGCTAGGAGAACGTTACATGCCTGACTGCACTGTCCTAATTGTAAAGTTTGGTGGAGGAAGGATAATGCTGTGGGGATTTTTTTCTAGCCTGAGCCCCTCAGTTCCAGGGAAGGACAATGCTAATACTTCAGCTTACCAAAACATTTTGGACAATTTTAGGCCCTTTTCCGTTCTAGCATGTCTGTGCCCTCGTGCACAAAGCAAGGTCCATAAATGCATGGCTGGATGAGTTTGGTGTGGAAGAACCTCAACCCATCCAAAACCTTTGGGATGAACTAGAATAAAGATTTAGAGCCAGGCTGTCTTGTCCAGCTTCAGTGTCTGACCTCACATATGCTTGAATAGGTAAAAATTCCCACAGATACACTCTAAAATGTTATAGAAAGCCTTCCCAGAAGGCTGATTATGTCACTGAGGTTCACTTAGCATCCCTGACAGGCTGATTTTTTTTTAAACAAATTTTATCAACAGCTATTCACAAATCTTGCTGAGTGGCTCATTTATGACCTGCCAAACTTACACCGCCCTCACCATCAGCTGTACTTTATGTTTAGCATTAGCTTGCTAATATACTAAAACTGGATAAAAATATTACATCAGAGACGGTATGGCATAAAGAATACTGAACTCAAATTTTTGAGAGAATTCTGCAATATTAAAAGTGGCAGTAGAAGTACATATAACTTCCGGTAGGAGAAGCTTTTTAAAAACCTTATTCTGGGATCAGATGGAGGCAAGTAATACACTGTGGCGACCCCTAGCAGAAGCAACCAAAAGAAGAAGATGATTCTGGGATCACCAAACTTTGCAGCCATCTTGAAATGCCTAGAGTCCTCTGGCTTGCTTGAAAGAAAGGAAATCCCTTCCATGGTATAGTGTGAAAACGAGCCTCACTGGATTTTTGTCAACTTATAAAACGGACATCTCTGCATCTGATTTTGTTGCTTTTGTTTTGATGATAAACTGTTTTTAAGAAAGCTTTGGATCAGACTGCTGGCGTCACTTTAAATGTGTATCTGCATTTTGAAACAATGAGGAACATCAAACCTCCTGTTGGTCTCCAGTTGCTCACCACTCTATACAGTTGGTCTGTTGGTTAGCTCACCAAAACAACTGCAGAGTTGTTGGGGTTTTGTTGGTCGAGGGCACTACAGGGCAGATGTGTCCAGACATAAGAATTTGATCATGGCTTTTCAATTAAGCAGCGGCATCCCCACTTTCTTCTACTTCTCACATTCATGATTTCAACAGCCAGGGAACCCAGGACGTCTACAGAATGTCATTAGCCTAATGGACGGGAGCGCAGAATGGCAGGAATGAGTGATTGCATTATGGTGCCATTTGCTGCAGACCGTACATTGACATAAATAGTGCAAACAAACAATAACTGTCTATGTGACCATTCTACTGTATTGTGATGTCTTGCTGTGTGATACATGGGTTCAAGCTGGGGTCTGAGAGAGAAGGAGAGATGCTCTTATGCGCCCTTGTGTCAGCGTGAGCGGGTTTGGTGGGGGCTAAGTAGCTGGGAACTGGATTTAGACACAACTCCCCAATCCACAAGGACCACTCAGCAAAAATACAAGGAGCAGATAAGCGAGAAGGAGAGGGACAGTGGAGGAGAATGCACAGACAGGGAGAGAGCACTCAGCTTTTCTCTCTTTCCAAGCCATCTTGTCAAGAATGCTTGAACGGAGCCATTATGAGACCCAGATCCAGCCAGTATGGGACAGTTTAAATAACAAGAATAAAAAGTAGATAGCTAGACTTACATTTTCTAAAGCAGTGGTTCTCATAAAAGAGGCTGGACCCCATGAATGGTTGCAAAATGAATTTAAGGGCTTAAGAACTAATCTTCAGGGTGGTAAGTAAGAAAAACCAATGTAGCCTCACAGGAATGTGAAATTATGCTTTTCTGGAATTTTCAATATTCTTGATGCCTGAGAGGAGAAAATAACTTTGATAAAAATACTTGATTTAAATGCTTGATTTAAAGGATAAAGCATTTTATATTCACTGTCCTAAAGGAATTATAGTGTTTACCTGTGTGTATACTAAAGCTTAAATCACATTATAGCTCAGGTCTCTAATGCTATTTTTATTTGCAGTGCTCAACAGACTGCAAATGACCTATTTATATGAAGGAAACAAACATATTTGATTTGTCACTGTTTTGAATGAAGTCATTAAGAAGTGAAGTCATGGAAATTACGCTAATTGTTATTGATGCAATTCCATGATTGCCAAATAATTACCGATGATATGCTGCTCACATCGTCACATTTACATGCTGCTCTATACATCAGCTTGTTAGCAGTGGCGCACTGATGCTGGGTCTATCAGGATCCACTCTCACCACCTGCACGCTCTCTGAGAGCGAGGGGATGGAGTGTCTGCAGGGTGCCACCGCTGCTTTGACCCAGAGAGCGCCATCGCAGCCTTGTCACGTCGAGTCAGTCCTGCTTCATCTCTTTTCTCTCTTTTTTGGAAAAGCCTGGCTGCCTGCATCCTAACGCCCTCTGTCAGCTGGCCATCCCTGCGGTCACTGTGGAGATTCATCTTTCTGGCAGAGAGTTGCAAGCTCCAGCATTCTTAAAGGCCTGCCATGGCCTAGAGGCACACGAAGCAGGTAAACGCTAAGTGCATTGAGCCAACGATCATCTGGTTGGTAAATGATCAAAAGGCCAAATTTCGAAATGACCTCCTTCTGGGTCTGATTCCTGTATGAATTCTCACACATCATTACAGGCACTAAAACACTGGGATCTTTTAGGTTTCCCTTTTTTGTTTTTCTAATTAATACGCCACGTCTTGGGCACACTCGAGGTAATTAACATTGTTTTTTGCCAGCAACACACAGCAGATGGTGATTGAAAATAGAGGGATGAGTCGCTCAATCAACCACCATTTGTCTGTAGCCATTAATTATCTAGCGAAGAATACATTCAGTCCCCAAAGTTGATAGTTTGGGGGGGAAGAAGAATACTGTCCTTCTGTTCCTCATTACTCTTTAACAGCAAAAACTGCTGAAACTAGAATGCCGGATAGGGAGATTGCGACTTTAATAGCACTGTCATTATCTTCTCCCATAAGGTGCCATATGATGGAAGACTTGTAGGAAAAAAATGGAGCTAACAAAGAAGCGTTTCAATAATTGAAAGCCAAGTAACATCTTGTGGTTCATTCTGTTTAGATTCATCAAAGACCACTTTCAGAAATGATAGGAACAAAATGCACAGTTTTATTCAAGATGATGGGTCTGGAAAGTGCTGTAGGAAATGTTTATCTTTCTGATGATCAAATTAGAGCCAATGGGTCACATGACTGCTACAAGAGAACACCACTGGCCATGTGACTTAACCAATCATCCCCAGCTTGTGCATGCAATCTGACATAACAGGCTCTTGCCTGCAGCTATTGCAATCATGATATCATAATGTTCAGATATGTGGCTTCTTCTTCTTCTTCTTCCAGTTCTAGCAAATTCTTGTTGATTTTGCATCATGTGGGCACTGACTTCCGCCTGACAACAGATTAATACTACAGCTTATGAAATCCCCTAAAAATAAAGGGGCACAAAGAGAAAGAGGGCAAGAGAGAGAAAGGCACAGGAGCAGTTTGGGGGATTTAGCAAAGACAAACCTTGAAGGGACACTAGAGGCAAGAGCCCAGCAACACAGCATCACACCCTGGCATCACTTCTTTGATGTTATTTTGTCATTGCCAACAGCTCCCTAATCCCATGTCTTTGGCACACTTTAATCTTGTTGTTATTCTCTCTGCCAGCCTTTTAGTCAGCGATAATCAGTTTCGGCTAACTTTAATTATTGTGATAGAATCTGTGATGATTCAATGTCAGTTGTTGTCTATTCTTACAGAGGGGAAATTGGTAGTCCTGATACGTCTTGTGCTAGGCTGAGACTTTTTTAAAGAGCTCTCTATAGTAAATTACCAGTAGTATTGCTCATGTTCCACCCCACAGGCTTTAATTAACTAGTCTCAGGTAGTCTAATCTTATTATCAAAGACTGCTTTTCCGACACCCAGCCTTGCTTATGTGATACTGAGGTACATTATTGTTTGATACAGACGAGAACATGAGAAACATACAGTAAAAAGAGGATATTTTCACCAAAGAACTGGGTGTTTTTACATTTCAATTTTCTCCTTTGCCACCGAAATCATTCATACATTTTCCATCACATTGCTGGAAACAAAGGCTATACAGTAAATGCCATTTTCAGGATTTTCAACAGCATCGCTTTCAGCAGCCACAGCTAGATGCCAAATAAAATACAGAGCTGCACAACTCAGCGGCAACATCTCAGTGTTTGTCCCACAGAGAGCCCAGCCCCATCAAACCCCATTATCTCCAAGGCTACCACTTACCTCCAACTGGAGTAGAGATAGCTGCTTATCTACTGGTTAATAATAAAAAAGACACATAACAGATAAAAAAAGAAGAAGCCATCCTATCATGATGGAAACAGAGAGGTGGGGAAAAAAGGCCGACAGGGAGCAGGGAGATTTCCAGGGACAGTTTCATTCTGTGGAAAGGGCAAGCAGAAGGAGACCTCCCGCTGTAATGCGGCAGCCAAGCCGAAATGAAAGCCAGCCGCTCTCTTCTCCGGGGCTAAACAGCGGCCTTAATAAAAAACACAATCAGACCCCCAACCTTACAGTTTAATGCACATTCTTCCCATATTTCTCTTTGCACCAGTAGAAAAAAGGACACAGTGCAAGCTCCTGGTGCGATTCCATCTCCCGGGCTAAAACGGGTGTGCGTGTTAAAGAAAAAAGAGGGGATTGTTATAGTCATAATGAAGCCCCATTGAATATCAAGCACACCATCAACTCACTATAGCTCTCCATCGTGTTAATGAAATTGTTCCCCCTAACTTTTTAATTAACTTGCATACTCATGGTGTGGAGTCAAGTTGTGGACACAGACAAAGACTGCTGCCTTCTCTCCCAGGTGATGTGAATTTCAAAGAGGGAAGCTGCTCTGAATTAAGCTGCGTTTCTGTATTAGAAGGGAATCTTCAGAGAGACAGATATGTGGAGGATGGACTTGTGTCATTTCCCCTGCGTCAGTCAGCTCAATGATAAACAAGCACAGGAGGGAGGGATGATAAATATACTGTGAATTCACATTTAGAGTGTGAATTGTTTTCATAACTTTTAAATTTTCTGTAAAAAAAAAAAAAAGAAAAACTTCAAGGATGTCTCCTTGATAGTAATCAGAGGGAGAGGAAATCATAATCATTCCTCAGCGCTGAGTGAAAACAGTACAACGGTGCTTGATGAAGGGACATTCATCACAGGGAAAGGAAGATAATACACAAGCCACTAAAAGAAGAAAGTTTTTTTCAAACACATTTCCCTTTATTGGCATGGTGAGGCTGATGAGAATTGCACATAAAAAATAAAATTCACAAGAAGTCGTACAATAAGTAGAACCACATAGGCATTGGTAAGGACTTGGCAGAAGGCAACGTGGATAGGACACAAACAGGTAACAACCCACAGCGACCCCTTATCCCTCCCTCCCTCCAAACACACACATACACACACTTCCAGAAATGCACACGCACGCACACACACACACACACACACACTGGCTTAAAATCACACACAGACGCACATACATTTTCAGATAAACATATTGTCCTTCCAAAAGAAACATGATTACCCAACAAACGTTTAAGCAGTGGCAATGTCCTCCTTCTTATTAAAAAGTCCGCCACAGTTGAAATTTGAACCATAAGGTGTTATAATATATTGCTACTCTAGGCAATTTACAAAGCATTTTTTATTACAATGATTAAAGCCACATCTATCAAATGGGACACGACACCATTACCCAAACGCTATACAGACAGCAAAAAATTAAAACAATGTCTAAAAACACAGGTAAAGGGTTTTTTCTTTTAAAATCCATCCCTCAACCAATTCTCGCCTCTTTGCATCATAAAAATTAGCCGTTTCTTGTCTCCACAATCAAACTCAATGAAAGGAAGCCTGTGATCAGCAAAGCTTTTATACAAAAGATTTTTCCCTTCCTGTGATGGAAGCTGGTTCTCTCATTACTTGGCCCACGCTGGAAACGGGATATTAATTGAACCAGAAACTGCAAGGTTACCTTTTATGTCATGTCGACGGCGCTGTGATATCTGGACTGTGAGTGAGTGAGTGAGGGGGGGGGGTGGCGGCGCAGCATGCGATACATTGTTGAGTAGGTTTTTTTTTTCTTCTTTTTTTTTTTTTAGGTT
>VUQH01004883.1:0-11331 GCA_015106775.1 Etroplus canarensis | reverse complement strand
GGTGAGAGAGGGGGGGGGGGGGGGGGGTGGCGGCGCAGCATGCGATACATTGTTGAGTAGGTTTTTTTTTTCTTCTTCTTCTTTTTCTAGGCTTATAG
The DNA here is from genome assembly GCA_015106775.1 of Etroplus canarensis. Taxonomy (NCBI): domain Eukaryota; kingdom Metazoa; phylum Chordata; class Actinopteri; order Cichliformes; family Cichlidae; genus Etroplus; species Etroplus canarensis. The sequence goes on along the minus strand of VUQH01004883.1, from coordinate 11,233 downwards.
AATGTCATTTAAAATCTGCCAAGTTAAGAGCTGAAAGGCAGATATCCAAAGTGGTGTACACACTGCACTGGCATGTCATCCTGTAATAGCCATGCACTACACAACAACTAACTCGACACATTTGAACACATGGGGTGGAGTTAAGAGTCGATCACACTTGCACTGATGTCACAAAGTAATGCGTGCATTACAACATACATAGACTCAGTTACATCTTAAAGGGAAGAGCAGGTGGGTGACGAGCTATTCAAGTGTTTACCGCGCAGGGTCATGACATGAAATGCCAAGATGCTGGAATGGCGTCATCCTAACTACCAGCGACTGGGTAATGGGTCAAGTCCAAAAATCACACAACAATAGGAGCTAAAATACAACTCTGAAAAATAATTTATTGCTTTTTATATAGTTTTTTCTTTCATTTATATTATTTTCATTGTTATTAATCATCTTGTCATTATTGTGAATAATATTAGTAGTATATATATTTTGTACATCAAATACAAGATCTTTAAAAAATTCAGGAAAAGGAAATTGTAAACTTTTGTTTGGCATTCACATAATCAAGCGTGAGCGGAGCAATGACGACGTGTTTACTACGGTGCCAACGAAATTCCTGCAAAATCATTTTATTGCTTCATGTTCTGTGTTTGTACGGGAGGGAGAAAAAAACAAAGAAACGTTAATGCGCTGCAGATCTGACTGAGAAGTGAGACAGATTACTAAAGGGATGAGGGGCTGACTGCTGGACTGATTAGCTGAATGTTTTGATTGTTTCAGAAAGGCATAGAAGGTAATATTATCCCCACCAAACCATTTATTGTACACCCTGTCTAGTGATTGAAAGTTAAATAACACAAATCAAAGGACATAACATAAATAGCAAATAAATTTCACGAGGTACACCATGTTCAATGGAGTCCATAAATATCTTCTGATTCAAATATTAAAATAAATAGATAAATATGTGTTTGCACTGATTGAAACGATTTGAATACACTTGTCTCTCTCTTTGAAGGTAATCAAACAAGAACCATGCAAAGCAATGAAATATATATATGAAACAATTAATAAAAAATGGGCTAACGTTTTTACAATCATGAAAAAGACGTTAAAAATGCATTTTACACCGGTTGTATAAGCAAAAAACACTGATTGAGAAACTTTACAAACAGAGAAAACTATACATGGTTGACTTTTTTCTTCTCCCCGACAAAATAACTTAAAAAAAGACATATGTTCACATGCTCCTCCAAAATGAGCATTCAGACACATCTTTTTTCTTTTTTCTACAATCATATCATGTCTTCTAAACATCATGTAGGTGTACAATATGTTTTACAGTATTGTAATTACTACAGATCGACATTCTGAATTAAGAAATGTTCTCCGCATTTTTAAAAAAGGCTGCGTTTTACAGTGCATAGCTGTAACAAATAAAGAACTTTGATATGTACATAAAATAAAAATATTCCTTTTTATAGTATTTGTAAATACACAGCTACATTTCTCTTTAAAATGTAGACAATGATGTTACCTTGAGAATTTTTACCTCCCAGACACAACTCCCTACACTCTTGTTTGTAATGTAACACCAGATCCAAACACCAGATTGAAAAGAAAGAAGAAAAGAACAAAAAAAAAACCAACAGCAAAAGAAAACAAATCTGGCTGAACAAGCTGCATGTTTTCACCCCCAAAAGAATTGTGGGCATTGTAGTGCTTGGAGAGAAAAAAAAAGAGTTCTTTTTCTTCTTTCAGCAGTAGATTGCACCAAATCTGTGAAACAGATTCTGAGGGTTCACCGGCTTCCCAGAATGCAGTGTCTCTTCCCAGCTCTTCAGCAGCTATGTTCATGTAAACTTCATTTTTGATATATTCATTTATATTGATATAGGTCTATAGACTTATTCTTATATACTCTTTGACAGAGTGTAAAACTTCTGGTAGTCTCGTCATCAAAGGCGCGAGAAACCACAGTGAGGTATCAGAAGTCCCTCTTTGTGACAGACAGCAGGTGCCACTGAACAGGTTACCTTCTCAGGCTGCGCTGGGCCTCCCTCAGCAAGCTGTCAAAATCCATGGAGTCATATTTGCTTTTTGTGGAGGCTGGATCAAAGTCGTCTGAATGGGAGTCTGAAAGGGACAAGCAGGACTGTGGTTAGTGCTAAGCAGAGCCTTTTTTCTGAGAAAGCGCTCATAAAACAAGAGGTTCACCTTTGTGTTCTCAGAAGTATTTTGTGGTGGGAGCTCGAAGAATCTTCTGCATTTAAACCATTACTGCTCAGTCATGTGTAGCACTAAAGTTAATCTTATAGTTTCTGTGCTTTTCTGTGCTACCTGGCAAGGACAGAATAAAGTGCTTTTTTACACAAAGGCAACAGATATGAAACTGCATCCTTCTGCCTGTCCATCTCTCATAGGTCCTGTTTTTCTCGATCAACCTGATAATACATAAAGAGCATCTTATCTGTGCCAACAGACAGCTTCACAAATGGGCCCCCCAAAGGACCCAGCAGCACACACCTAGTGCTTTGAGAAATGGGAATGACCGTGGCAGCTAGGAAGACGCCAGTTTGATCTAATGCAATGGCCACGGGCTGGATTGTGTCACGCTGCACACCTTGAGGGATGAAAAATACCCCGTTGCTCTACTTAAAACTAATGGACAGTGTCTAAAAAAAGAAAAAAAAGACGAGGGGATGGGAAGAGGTTTGGATACCACACTATTAAAAGATTCTCCTCTCAATCTCTTATCCTGTTCTATCAATATGGGGGCAACCAAAATAGCCCATTCCTGACAAAGAGGTTGTCGAATGAAGGCCTTTCCATTTCAGTGGACTGATTAGTCAATCTTGGTATAATGTCTAACCTCAAGGCTTTAGGATTAGCAACTGTTTCTCTGTGTGTCATGCACTCTTTTAAAAGGCTAAAGGCTATAAGCATGTGCTTTCAAAATGTATAGTAACTGCTTCATTTATTGAGAAAATTGCTCCTTTTTTCTCTCAAACGACCCACTGACCCCCGTGTAGCATCGCAGTTTAGATTTCTGAGCCCACTGCTTTGAAAGTAGTCAATACCTATCTTTCATGTCATCTTCCAATGGGATGGATGATCTTTTGTGGCTGTGCAGTACTTAAAACAGTGGGGCGTATGTCACTTAACTTTCAACGCTGCTTCTCAAATGTCACTACCTTTTTCGTATCGTATGTTTTATCATATGTCAAAAGTGGGGCATCATGCCAGAAATTTCACCGATAGCTTGCATTATTTATCAAATCCATCACTGCACTTCAGATTTCCGTTTGAGAGCCGTGTATCTGACTGGTATAGAAGCTATGCATGTTTACTCGAAGGAATAACTTATGTTAGATGAATTCTGCTACGCTGCAGTCCGCTACAAATCCCACACTCCCAGCAAAGGCAGCAGATAAGCACAGACAGAAGTAGCTAGTAGGTAGACAGAGAGCTGCTAAAGCAGCCCCTCCCCCAATGTAAATGATTGGCCCCTAAGTGCCAAATCAAGGCTCTACCTTATTTCAGTGCCACAACAGCTGGCAGCAGATGGACTCTAAAGGGAGTGCAGGGGGGTGTTTTCTGGGAATTCACCTTGCTCCTACCTTTTTCTCCTTTGCTTTATCTTTTTCCCTGTCATTCTTCTGCCAACTCTTGCTCCTCCTAACATGTTCTGTAGTCCTGCCTCATCTCATTAAAGTGATTCCCACATGTACATAAAAAACACCATGTACGTGCATATGTTTTAAAGCTCTAAGGCCACATGCCTTTGTTTTCATAGTAACAAAGTAAAGCACAATTGATGGAGTCTGCCTCATTTTCCTTAAGATGCTGAAGCTACCATATACAGAGCGGAATTGTAGGCCTACTCTGACCTCCAAACTCTCTGCAACCACGAGGCTTGGATGCTTGCTGGACACATTCCGGGCTGCAGAAATTGTTATCAGTGCCAAGATGGGTACATTTTGATCTGGGAGCATCACTCAAGGCTTATTTACCCCTCCTCTTTCCCCTCTTTTCACCGACAGTCCCCTATCCATGCAAATATACTGCATGACTGCAGGGGGCTGATGGAAAGAACAACAAAGCTGCACTCACCCAAGATTGTGTAATGTGATTTGCTGAACTGCTTTTGTCCGCCAAAGCACAGCTCAAACTGGGGCTCGCTTGCCCTGCGTAAGGTGTGTCCATTCTCAAGGGCGGCAAAGGCGTCACAAGTGTAGCGGTACGTGATGAAGCCAAAATTGTCCCTGGTCAAGAATAGAAAATAACACGTCAGAGCTCTGCTGTGGGGCAACAATGACTCATTGGGGGGGGGGCTTGTCTGAGATGAGGACCATTCTATTTATATGCAAAAAAGAATCAATAAAGGTGTGTCTTTCGGGTTCTATAGGCCTAAATGTAGATGAATCAGGAGACACTCTCAGATTGCAAAAGCTCTGTCTTTGTCACTTGCCTCTGCTGTACATTCTGCGGTTACAGCAAAACATTTTTGCTCCATAATCAAGCGATATGGTATGCTATACTACGTGGACAGAAAATCCTGTGGCCTTACCCATCGTCCCTCAAGTTCACTGCACATTCTTCTATTTCGCCAAAGACTTCAAAGCGGCGCTTCAACTCTGTCCGGGTGCAGTCGGACCTCAGTCGCCCCACGTACACCACTCGTCTCTCCTCCTGCTCGTTAAGAGGACAGACAGAGCGGAGGGAAAAGATTAAAAGGGGGAGTCGTGTTTTTCCTTTTCCCCTCTCTTTCTTCACCGAGCCCTAATGAATTGGTCTTGATCACTCCTGTGGATACTGCTGCTGACTTTGGGCCCCCTGTTTTTGTCCCTCTTTTCCATCTATCTGTTGTGTTCCCTCTGTGATTGGTTCAGCCTGCTTCCTCTTATCTGATTGAGTTGCAGTTTGGAAGCGCCTTCAATCTGCCTTGGCACTACAATTCCTCTTTCTCTCTGCAACTCATCAACCAGAGGCAGAGTGATTTTTATCAAATGATGCCACGTCTTAAGTTTGGGGCTGCTTCTTCTTTTGTGAAGTCTAAAAATAAAGCTGTGGGGGTGACTCAGCTATATATCAGAGAAGCCTGCTTCTTTCTTTCCAGATTGGGAGTTAAACTCACGATACACAGCAAACTTGGCACGGTTCCCTAAATGAGAGGTCTGTTAATATTATAAGGTTATTCATATCCAAGCGAAGGGAAGGAAAAAGAGCAGCAGAGAGCCTCAGGGCAAAAAAACCCTGCTCCTTGAACCTCAGAGGACACGAGGGTCATAGTGGAATAATTTAGGAACAAACTGCACCAGGCTGACTTTTGAGTATTTTAATTGCATCTGCTAATCATATAATACAGCTGAGACCCGAGGCTATCATGTATGACTGGTATTATTTATTTATTCATTCATTTACTTGCCATTACTGGGTAAGTCTATTGAGGCTAGTTGGAATTCTAAAAGCTGTCTTGAGGGTAGTAGTAACACATATGTAAATCAGCTGCCTGGTGATAAACTCAAAGTTCACCTTTACCTATTCGAGGCACAGCTGAGAGGTGGCTGACAGGTGGCTGTCCCATGCTTTTCCCACTTTCTTTAATGTGTACATACTCGTTGAGACTAAAAATTATTTGCTGAATATGGAGTTTAGTTGCTGACAGCTGATAAATAGGTGGTCTTTTCTTGATGGAACCTCAAGGGCTGCGAAAACAGAACGAGCGAGACAGACAGTCAGAAGGAGTCGCTTTCACATCCCTGCGCTCCCGAACAGTGTTTGACAGCTTGAGCTTTACTGCTCGTAATTGTTTGTCTCTCCATCTCTGAAAATGTATGCATGTCAAGCCACGTTTGCATTACTGCGCCACTTAATGTGTGCTTTATCAACGGGTGGTAGCAGAGTTATCCCGCTGGAAACCTGAGTAATTTCACACTGAGACAAGGAGAGTTGGAGACAAGGGGGAGAAATGTGATATTCACTGAATGGGGATGATTTTTTTTTTTTTAAATAGATACAGAAAAAGGAAAAGATCTCAGTGGAATCAGTGGCCATTTCCTTTTTTTTTTTAATCCTCTCCCTTTTTTTGCTCTCCTAGTTTTCTTCTATTTTAACATTTTACCCCTGTGGTGTGATTAATAAGACTCGACAGTGTTTCCAGACGGGAGACGTTAAAAATACACAACCCAGAGATAAAGAGGAAGGGCCTGTCGCCTGAATCATTCAGGAACTCACTTTGTATGTATTCTTTCAGTAGAGAGAGACACTGTGGCACATGGCACTAGGCTGGAGGCTGTGTCATCCCAAGTAATCTGTGTGTGTCTGTGGGAGGTTTTTGTGTGTTGTGCCACGGCAGTGATTACATGTGGTCTTTTATCATCATCGGTGCAGGAAGACACAAAGTCAAGCATCAAAACTCCCTTGCCAAAGCAAGGGCCGATAGAGGAAATCTGATGGCAGTTCTGTCAGTGGACTCACTATTGCTTTTTGCCTTTGCTTCTCTCGCTGCTCAGCCCTCTCGAACTCCTGCTTCTCGTAGTCCTGGCGGTACTCCTCCCTCTTCAGCCTCTCGTGCTGGTACTCCTCATAGCTGTCATACCTGTGGAGAAGAGGACAAGTATAAAATCACCTCATCCTCTAAATTCACCCTTCCTGTTGATGCTTATGAAGAACAATTGCCAATATTCATCACCGCTGATGGCTGAATTGGGGGTCACAAAGGAAAGGAGATGGACATGTTAATAAGATGTCTTTTCGCCACCGCTATGATTATGAAGCCCGCGAGAGAGGCCCGCGGGAGTGCCGGCGAGCAGCGCAGTCGGGGAGCCAAGCAGCTGCAACTGTCAGCACAACTTCACATGTCATTACTTTCTGCTTAGTTAGGGCTTCATCAAGAAGGAAAGTGCAACTTTCTCCCCCAGCCTGGAACAGTACAAGACATGTCCGTTAAGTTTTCGACTGATGAGCGACTCTCGGGCTTGTCGGGTGTCATTAGGCATGTGGGTGCCAAATCAGCTCGGAGCACTGGGATGGTGTCAGTCTGTCTCTCTATCTCTCTTCAGCACTGTGCAAGTACATCTCTGCATATGAAATGGTCCCCTCTGCAGTGGCTCATGCAAAACTACAGAGGCAGTAAGTTGAATAAGTGGCATTATACAGCTGGGAGCGTCAATTCATGAGTGCAGCATGAATGTGCATCGATGTGATTTGGGATTCTTTTGTCACTTGTCTAATAAAACATGATCAATTAATCATATTTGCCCTGAATGTTTGTCACGGAGCCCCCATGAGGATGGGACACCGTTGCAGTCTTGCTGTGAAAAGGCATTCACGGAGAAATCAAACAATTTCTGAGTGCTGACAGCAAAAGGTACTGAGTTTGTTTTTTATCCAACCATCTTTCCATGCGTGCCGTTATGAAGTCGTTCGAATTTTGTCAAGCGGTTGCTAAGAATAAACATTTGTCTGAACATGAAGCGTGTAACTAAACAAAGGTTTGAACACATAACAAGGTGAAGGTTAAATAATTCATTTAAAGCAATCACCTTGGCCTACGGCTCAGAGGAGATCGAGGCTGAGGGTGGGGGCTCTTTTGAGTCCTGGAACGAAAAGCATTCAAATCTGTGTTGTGTCGAGACCTGAGGAGAAAAACAAAAAAAGGTAAGTCAGTTTTGCAAAACAAAGGAATATTTTTTACATAACACAACTTATATACTGTTCATTGCTGCAAAAATGTTTTAGCTTTGAGAACCAAATAAACTTTTTAGATACACACAGCCTTTTAAGATTTTAGAATCTGGGTTAATTCCACGTGAAAGCATTATGCATTCTTCCTGCACTGACCTAATCTAACTGTGGCCTTGGAAAATGTGCATGATTTGCTGCAGAGCTTTTACACACATCTGAGCTAGCACATCTGCACCTACTATCTATGTTGTATGAAGAAGTGGTCAATACTTTTGGCCTTAGTGGCCTGACTATAGAGCTTGTTCCCCTATCCTGCTTGAGCTTCTGATGCTTAAATATTTAAGTGCTGCTGAAGAAGGAGACCTGAATAATGGAAGGAGAGAAGTTTGGGAAGCTCAGTGAAGCAAAGGAATGCCAGTTTGGAAAGATCAAGTATCTTATGCTGTGAAATCTTAAAACACTGAGGAGGGATTTTGAGAATTATTTTGCTGAAATTCTGTTTATCTTTTCCTGTGCAGAACTATAACAAGCTTACTGCTCTGTCACTTTCAAACTCCAATCCCTGTGCGGTATTTTCAGAAAGCTTGTCAGTGTCAGATTTTGATGGAATATCTTGAGACTATTATTGTATAATTTGTGAGCAAGAGTGAAGAACAAGGGCCTGAACAGAATAAAGTGGTTCTATTGGCTCTGTGGAGTAAACTGACCTTTCAGTAATCATGCAAACAAACTGAGTCACAGCGGTAGAGTCGTACACTGCGAGCCACTCGATGAACTGCTCCTGACAAACTGAATTTATTCACATCCCTCTCGGTTACCACAGTTTGCCTCTGTTCTTTCACCAAAAGAACCCAACAGAAACCCCCTTGGCACTGATCAAAGAGAAGCATGGGAAATGTAGTTCTCATAGAAAGCTATGATGATGATAGGAGTCTTTTTTGGAGAGGGGTTTTGAGACTATATTCCCACCGACTGGATTTCGCTTTCATCTCTGGGGATGTAAAAGATGAGGGTTTGCCACTCAGTAAAAACAACAGCTGCCGCTTAAAACAATAGCCCGAGCATCAAACAAAAAAATGGGAGCATGCAAGAGAGTGAGTGAGAAGGGAGGGAGATGAGTGTTAGAAAGACACTCAAATAAAACTCCCTGCCTAGAGATAAAAAATCATACTGTTCAAAAGTCCAGTGCCTCTGGCACCTTTCATGTTCTGGGTTTTTTCTCTCTTGTCTGTTAGTTTAAGAGGACCGCACTATTCAGCTAATCATGGGGAACTGTTGTCAGCTTAGATCTAAGTGTCACCAGGCACAAAGGAATCATCTGGGTAGTCTAACAACTGAAAACAATATGGTTAGAATCCATTCCAGCACTGAAAAGCAGGAGGTGAAGAATCCATCCTAAAGGCCAGGTCATGGTCTCAGAATTAGTTCTTAAAATACTCTATCTAGATCAAAATCACTTGTGGGAAGCAAAAGGGGAGTTAAAAGATTTCTGTCAGAGGGTGGGGAAATACTGTTTTAAAAATGGAAGTGGGTATAAACATTTGGAAACGTGTAACCTCCCCTCCAGCTCAGAGTCCTATTTAAACTGCATGCTTCAGGAACTGTCAAATTCCAGCCAAAAAAGTGGGTGAGAAACAGAGAGCTAACTTACCAGGAGGAGGGGTGTCTGTCAGGTGAGCTGGAGAGAGAGCGCCTTCGGTATCGTGAGGAGGAGCTGCGGGACCCAGAGTGGGAACGAGAACGAGAGCGGGACCCACTGCTGGTCCAGCAGAAAGGTCTGCTGGGTGACAGGAGAAGGGAGGAAGGTGGGGAGACAGAGCCTCGTGAAGGGGAGCAGCTGGATGGTGGGGAACTGGAGGGAGAGCAGGGGGTGCAGTCAAAGAGTAGATCCAGAGGGGTGCCCTCCCATGGATAGAGGAAGCGACTCTCGCGGCCCTCACCCAGCTCTAGTTCATCATGGAAGGGCAGAAACCCTGGGTGAAGGTAGCTGGAAGCAGGCAGCCTCTGGGGGTAGAAGTCATCCTCTGCCCCCTGAAGGGACTGAGGAGCTGTAGCATTGTTCGTTTTGCCGCTCGGTTCTCTCTCCTGGCCACCCTGGCAATAGAGGGCTTGCAAAGGGTAGCCAAAGTGCTTGTTGAGTTCTGCTCTGATTTCCTGGTCGCACAGGAGCTTCCGGCTGGTGACAGAAAGATGTTGTTGGTCCCTGTCAGTAGTGGCCTCTTGTGAGGGGATCTGACTGATTTGTGTAAGGGTATGCTCCCCTAACCCCTTGACCTGGCCTGCCTCTCCATCCACAGAGACAAAATTCTGCTGTTTAGCCAAAAGACCAGGTGAAGCTGATGATGTAGAAAATGATGAAGATGATGGTGGCATGGCTGAATCCTTACATTCGACATGCCTGTTCTCCATTTTGCCTTCAGTAGGCATTGGAGCAGCAGTGGCACCTGAGGTGAATGTCATTTTCACAGCTGTAGTTGTGGTAATAGTGGCTGAGCCCCCATCCTTCTTATTACCAGCTGATGCCTGGCAATAATCATGGTCACTGTAGCCACGGGGCGTGGCCCTCTTATTGTTGCCTGTGCTGCGATTCTCCTCAAGACCGCCCCCCACTGTGTGTTGAGTGACGGAGTAAGGGAGGGTGGTGGACGCTTTGCTCAGCTGGGCATAAAGCTCAGTCTGTTCGGGACCCTTCTTGGTGGGGCCCCCGCCTGAGGCACCTGGGGCCGGGGCCAGAGCGCCGGGGCCCAACTCACTCAGCCTGGCTCTTTTGCATGTCAAGGCCGAGGAGGAACATGAAGACAACTTGGTTTTGAGAGATGCTTTGAAAGGATTCTCTTGACTGGCTTTGTGTGGGGGCGTGGTAGGTGGTGTCAGACCTGCGAGGGGAGGAAAAGACACAGGTTGGGTGGGAACAATAAAATGAAAATAGAATCATAATGCAACCCTCCCACAGTACCCCCCTCTCCCTTCTCCCCACACTCCTCTATAAACTCTCAGGTCAGTTTATGGACAGTGGACACAGATACATGCCTGATTAAAATATTCACTTTCCCTTGGCCTAATCCTATTTTATTGCAATCTTGACAGATTAATGTAATGCTTGGTGTAACCTGATATGGCTGCGCTGTAATATAGATGACTTTCCATCCTCTACCTCGCTGACCTTGAAAAGATCTCTTTTCATGGAAAAAACAAACTCTGTAGAGGACAAATGTAATGCATCTGAGGGAAAAAAATTAAAGTGAATGTATCATATCTGCCTGCTTCATAGAAATGTCTGGTTTATTGCGATGAATTGGCTGCCATCCCGTGCAAAGACCTTTTTTGTCCGTCTCAAAGAACAATTGTTCATGAGAGGCAGTGCACGTTTAAAGATTGGCCGGCACCATCTACATTTTCTCTGCAACAATGTCAAGAAGAAACTGGCCGTCACTGCTCTTAAAGTAAATGTTAGCATGCCTGGTGGTGCTGCTTGTCATTGGAGCACTGGAAGTGCTTGGAATAGGTTAGCATTCTTTTCAGATGGCATGTCCCTACTGTTTGCGCC
>VUQH01004882.1:0-11442 GCA_015106775.1 Etroplus canarensis | reverse complement strand
CAAAAATTTAAAAAAAAAGGGAAAAAAAAAAAAAAAAAAAAAAAAAAAAAAAAAAAAAAAAGAAAGAAATATGGCATATGGCACCACAAGATCTTAAAAGAACTCAATCTTTCCGAAAATTTTAACATATCTCACTGGATGTTTTGTTTCTATTTCTATGTCATCAGCAACACAGTCTATTTAAAGGTGCATATTGACTCTGGTATTGCTTTTCACTGCATTTGCCTTCTGCCTGCAGTCAGTGTAGCTGAGCTGGTGGGCTTTCATTTACCAACATTTTGTGTGTGTGTCTGTATGTGTTCAAACAAAGCTGAGGCAGTGCTCTTGTTTGGGGTAATAGGCATTCTTTGGAGCAAGTTATAAATAGCCTGAGTTTTCTATTCTTATCCCTCTTGCCGGCGTCTCTTTGATGCTCTCTCGAAGATGACTGAAGAGAAATAATCCTTTTTTTGGTTGCAATTAAAAGACAGCACTAAGAGATGAGACAACAGGAGATAAAGATTGTGGGACACATTAAAAGAACTGGGTGGATGGGAAAAGAAATCAAAATGGTAAATAAGACAAGATATAGGATGATGTGGTTGGTTGGAAAATGTGAGCTGTGAGAATGTCATGGTGTTGGAAGGAATAGGAAAGGAAATGAGGTGGCATGACTGTGGGGAAAAAAGATTAAGCAGATTAAAACATGAAACAGATTTGAAAGGAGACTGGCAGAGCAAGTGGGAATTGGAAAAGGAAGACAGGGTAGAGAAAGGGTAAACAAAAAAAAGCAAGGGTATAAAATCAAGCAAACTGTTGACAAAAAAGAATCCACAGAGAGTAAAAACAGGGATGTTAAAAATGGAGAAAGAGACAAGAAAATGAGAAAATGGAAGAAAAACTTAAGTAGGTCACACAGAGCAGATTGGTATTCACTGCTTTACTCAAAGAAACTTCAGCATCCTGTTGAAAGATGGGCATCTTGCACACTGTCACGATGCTGAGACTGAAAACCACTACAAACACATTAAAACTCAAATATTTTAATGCAACAAACACTGATTCGGCAACTACACCTAGTTTTTTTACCACCGCGTGAACTCCAGACAGTGTCAGGAGAATAAGGTCAGGGCACTGTTGTTGGCCTGTCTTACATTTTCTCACTTTAGACTTGTTCTCACTACTGGAAATACTCTGTGTGGTTTAAGTAGTGGTGGATACTGAATAAAGTGTACAGGAGGTAGGACATATAACACTGACCCTCTCTCTGTGGATTCAGGAGAGAAATGCACTCCCCTCACATGATACTCAGTTGGCCATTACACGGAAACCAAAAATGCAATTACTCACGATATTCTTTTGAGATTCCGTATCATGATATAGAGAAGAAAAGAAAGGAAATGTATCTGTATCTGACTTTTTTTGTAATTTGATATTGATTTTTTTTTAAATTTTGTCTGCTGTGTTTATTTAAATTCAGCCTAATAGAGATATGTGGGGAAAAAAGAAAAAAAATGTATTTTTACTTTTTTACCTTTTTAAAAATGTCTCAATATATAAGGCATGCTGAACAAAAAGCAAGCATAAGAAAACGGATAAGAACAGAGGGTTCTCATCTTAAGCTGAGTGCATGTCTGGTTTATTGAAGCTCCTTCGTAATAGATTTTCTTCCCTTTTCATGAACATCTGGCAGATGTGGTTAAAGATGCTGCCCATGCTGTCTCAGTTTCTAATGCTTCCAATAATGTCCATTCAGAGCAAGGTCAAACAACTTTGGCATAAGTACATTCAACTGACTTTATTCTGTGAGGATAATCCACTTAGTATTGCGTACCCAGTACTTAAAAATCAGCCATTTACATTTGTGGTTGTATTTTCATGGTTTGATGGTAACAGAATGAGCCCAGTTGCTTTTTATTTTGCTTGCTGGCACATTTTTCTGAATTTGCAAAGGGTGATAGGAGCAAACAAGAGACATCTTCTTTTCCACTACATCTTAAGAAGCATCGTTTCAACCGTATCTGCATTTAGAAAAGGCCTATAAATAGAAAGAGAAAAAAATGTTCTTTGTGTTTTTGTGACAACATCAACGCCTTCATCATGTCAATGTGAAATTGTAGTGTATCAACCCCTTTCCCTGGAGGAAGCACCCACACTTACTTATTGCATCATAAAGAGACAATGGCAACATATATGATGCACTAATTTATGATATAAACATGAATTAACTCACAGGTTTAAACACAGGTTTTACACACACCTCTTTTTATTCCTCTTCCTGTTTTATTATGAATTTCTTGGCTGTCTGGCGCAAAATTTGGACCTGCTTCAAAAATATAGCAGCTGCTTCAGTGCATCTTCTGCACGCACTCATAACAGTTGTTTTGCGTTTGCATTTGTGCCATTTTTGTCACAACTTTTCTCTCCTGCCACCTGATGACAGGAACTGCTAGTGCTCCATATATTGATCATTTATAGCTTTTAACACAAAACATACTGCAATCTCGTGATCATAAATTATATTTAATAATAAGTATATTTATTAATAATATAATTTTTAAGGGCAGCACAGTGAAGCAGTGGTTAGCACTGTCACTTCACAAGAAGGTTCTGAGTTTGAATCTCTTGGTTGGTTGGCTTTTCTATTAGGTTGCATGCACGTACCTGTGTCTGCATGGGGTCTCCTTGGGTACCCTGTCTTCCCCCGACATTCCAAAGGTGTGCATGTTAGGTTAATTATTGATTCTAATATTGGCCATGAGTGTGATTGTGAGTATGAATGGTTGTCTGTCTCTCTGTTAACCCTGCAATTGCTATCATACTATAAAATGTCATACTACTTACGAGGGCATGAACAAAACTAATATCCATGTGGCTTTCCAACACAGTTTTTCCCATTTCAAAATTCAGTTTTAAAGTCTGGATGGAGTTTTGAAAGTATTTCATCCTGAATAACTTAACACAAAGCAAAAGTCAGGGCAGCACCAACGTCAGCAGGAATCTTCATTTGAAAGTCATAAACCTGTGACCCTGTGAATACTGAAATGTTTTAACCAGAAGGAACATTGACATCCTGAAGCCTCTATAGAAAAGCCAGGAGACTGTTTCGGAAAACACACGGACCATAATGTGAAATATTTCATGGCAGTCCATGCAATAACATTACTGATTGAGTTGGCTGTAGAGTTACATTCCCAAAGAGTCACAAAATCAGGTTATTTAATGTTAAGAGCTGTAAAATTGGGTGCTCCAAGTTCAGAAACAGTGATATTGGGGTATGTTTGCTGCAATGATGTGATATGAGTGTAGAATTTCTGAACTAGAAAAATAATGAATAAAATTTAAAGCTTTTGAAAATTGTCCTAAGTTTTTGAAATCAGGGAAAAATAATGTTGTAATCAACAGATCCATCCATCCATCCATTCATCCATCCAAACAGAGATGCCAAAGCCTTTTTCCACCCAGAGCACTCCCTTCAGCTCTTCTGGGGGATACTGAGGTGTTCCCAAACTAGTCGAAAGATATAGTCTTTCCAGTGTGTCCTGGGTGTACCTCAGGGCTTCCTCCCAGTAGGATATGCCTGAAGCGTGTTACCTAGGAGGCACTCGGGAGACATCCTAATCAGATGCCTGAACCACCTTAACACAAAGCAAGGGTCCTTTTGATGTGGGGGAGCAGTGGCTTTATTCTGACTCCCTCCTAAATGACTAAGATCCTCATCCTATCCCTATCCCTCATTTCAGCCACTTTTACCCAAGATCTTATTCTTTGGTTGCTACCCAGGCCTTATATTGCCCTGTAAATCAGCAGCTTTGGTAAAGCTGTTGATCGGGTAGTCAAGGGTCCCCAGTTGCTAAAACTGAACTGTCCGTTTTTCGTTACAAAGGCACATGGGCTCATCCTATTCCTTATACATTAAGAGGGCAGACTGGCTGACCTGCAACTGGCCTGTCAGCTCTTCTGTGAAGGACCTGAGTTCCTCCCACTTCTCTGTGTTTGTTTCTTTTCCAGAAGAGTGGACCATCTGACAAAACACAGGAAAGTTTTGAAAACTCCAGTGTAAAATGGTCACTGCAGAAGCAGGTTTAAGTAGTTCAAAATGGCTTTCAACAAAATCCAGTAATCTATTCCTCATTTCATTAGTCTTAGAGCATTTAAATGAGGACACTGACCCGTTTGCAGATTTTGATATCGGGGAAAGATCCATTAACTAGCAAACTACAGCATGTGTAAGAAACTTGTGATTGAGCAGGAAAAGAACTGATGCTAATTTGTGCTAGTATTTTTAAGGTTATAATGTTAGGGGAGAAGTCACCCTATGAAAGGCTCCAGCACATTTGCCAGAACAACCCTAAACACAAAAATTATATGAAAAAACTGTTTAACAGTCTAATGCCACAATTTCGCTGTTCAGTCTTTTAACAGAATGTGTTCACATTATTATTATTTTCTTCTTCCTCTTCTTCTTCTTCTTCTTCTTCTTCTTCCTCTTCCTCTTCCTCTTCTTCCTCTTCCTCATCTTCTTCTTCTTCTTCTTCTGGCTGCTCCTGTTAGGGGTTGCCACATTATTTTCTAACATGTGCAGTTAGCTGAAAAACACATCTCTGGGTGCATATTAAATATTTAAATATGGGGATTGGAATATTTGATTTTTTTATTGGAAAAACTATAGAAACGATTAGATAAAGAAGTCTTTTCACACTTGTCTTTAGCTCCAGGCAAATGCCCATTGCTGTTGTTGGTCACTGGCTGAAGAGGTGAACTTCAACACTCTCTGTAATACAGCTCTTGAGATCAGTACTGCACTGGAGCTGTGTAGGTTTTATCCTGACACTTGTCATCCTGTCTTGTCTCTTCAACACTGCATCTCTCAGAGCCTACTTTACCTAAAAAACAAAACAAAAACAGCATGGGTTTCCTAATCAAACATTTATAGTTAAATGGTGTGATGATAGGAGGCTAGAAGGATGGTGGTGAGGTCAGTCCAAAGGTTTCTCTTATAAACTGGATGTTGCATAATTCAGCTCCCAGACTGGAAGTGTTTGATCCTCTGCTGCGTTCTTCCAATTTTGGAGTCAGCATTTCCCCAGGGGGTAACTTATATTTGCACCCTCCTTTTGTAGCTTACTTCTAAAACCTTTTTTATGATACTAGTATCCCGGCTTTTTTTGTCTTTTTCTAGCAGTCTAATAATCAAACTGGTCAAAATATCCTTTGAAACAAAAACTGGATGAACCACTTCAAACTGTGTTTCCAAAGTTTCCAAATATACAAAGTGAGTTAATTTGAAGTAATGTAATGATGCAGAAATTACCATACATTCCTGTTTTGGGTTTTCACATCATGTAGTTTCATATAGTTCAGGCATACAGTGACGATTAAAAAGGAAAAATGGCAAAATATTGTGTTGCAAAATAATGACCAAAGAAATTTAAACTCTCTGCAGTGCTTGCTCCAAATCCAGTGTCAATACATTGATTTGTCCCTGTCAAACCTCTGAATTGATCCATTCATTAGCTAGAGGGGTTGCGTTTTGGATGGTAAATGCAAACTGGCTGTAGAAATATTGGCATTGCTAATAATAGGAAGTTGCCATACATGCGCAATACATGCTTGCTTGCACACACATCCTAATTGGCAAATAAATTGGCAAATTATTCCACTTGTTTCTTAAATCCATTTCCCCAAAGAGCAGCAGCAGTTACAACCAACATAGAGAAGCCACAGATGGGTGTGTCATTTGTTTCAACTCCAGCTGCTAGGCTTTTAAAGTTGCTGGTGTGGAAGTAAAGAGGTCAAACTATTATTTTTAAAGTCCGACTCCTCTCTGTCTCCTGTGGTCCTCCTTCCCCAGTGTATGCAGACAGGAGTGACAGTTGATTACTTCACAGGGATGTCTCAGGAATTTAATGCTTATGTTCTCACAGTGTTTCAGATCAGCCAATTAGGTAGGCCGTGTCATGAAGAAATTGTGTCACAGTCGATAAGGACGAGTCATACGTAATTGAGCTGGCAAGCATGTTAATTAAATAACAAGCACTGTTTAACTAGACCAGGGTACCCATGATCCTAGTGCAGAACTCATAGTGGTCACAAATTCTTGATCAGGACAAATCATTTATCTGTGATGGACTGTAACTACACCGCATACATTCACACTGTGATGATTGGGAAGCAAGGAATGATGTGTGTCACATGTAAACCTTTGTTTTGCTTTCTTAGAGGGCAGTAAACAAAGTAAGCACAGCTTTCAGATAACCGTTATACTAAAACTTGGATATATTGGTAATATATATTTTATGGCTGATTCCAGTAACCAAATCACCACTGTCAGTATGTGCTTGTCATACACTCTGGTCACAAAATTCCCCAAACATTGGACCTTAAATATTATGATGACAATATGTTCCTTAAAGGTGGTGGGTCTCTTTTTTTCTGAGATGCTTTCCTTAAGAAACCAAAAAATAAGTTCACATCCCATCCCCACTTTTCTTAATCATTAACAATACAAATTGATCCAACTTGAATTTTAGTGAACTAGAGATTAGAACAATAGTTTCAGCAAACTCATTCATTTTTCCTCAGAAAATCATTTTCACTCCATACTTTTCCTCTTGTCTTCCACACAGTGCAGTGACTCTTTCCCCTCCAGTGGCACCAGTCCCACAGTTTGAGAACCACTGATTAGACGGAGAGACACTTAGCCAGTAACAAGAGTATCAGTCCACCTCATATCACAGTTTTTCATGTAGATAAATAAGTACATGTCTTGTATCTAACTTGAATACGAGATCTGTGGCTTGGAAACATCGACTTTTGAGGGGCACCCCTCGATCGCATGGGTTGAAATTGTTTAAACTTGTGGTTATCTCCCAGCTCAGTGAAGCTATTTAACAAACTTACAGAAACAAGAGGAGGTAGAATTACCACCCCACAGTGGTATCTCTCCACTCTCTAGTAAAGTGTCTCATGATATACGTAGTGAAGACTTTTGGAGGAATTTAATAAAAGGTATAAAGTGTATTTTTTTTGACAAAATAGTTATCTGTTAGAGACTATTTTTGGAGTAAAATTTCCTCCATCTTAATCCTCAAAAACCTGAAGTTCTCTTGTTCGGCCTTAACAGCTTCTCTAAGAAAATCAGTCGTTACATTGGCCCTCTTGCCAACAAAATCAACTTATCTGCTTAGACACAAACCTTTACCATCAGCCAATAGCTCAGAAATGTTAGTACACACTTAAATTTCCTCCCAGCTGGATTACTATAACTCAAGGGTCACATGCATTACTCAGTCCACCCTAGCCTATATTTTATATTCTGATCCAGAACCCAGCAGCAAAAAATTTTTAAAAAAGACTTAATTTCACACAGTTAAACTAGCTTTGCAAACTCATGATACATTTTGGAATAAATAACCAATTGCATCTGTGTTTCAGTTCCCAGCATGTTGATGGTTTTATGTCTTTTTTTTCTTAGATCTTGTTTGTTTGGCCAGCATCTGTACTTGACTGGCTGTCAGGTTGTTACAAATGGTAAATGGATGGACACACAGTTGAGCACACATGTTGAAGTGCACTTTGCTTGTGCTAAACTGAATTCACTCCACGCTGAGACTCTATTTACAGCATGTGTATGTGTCTCTGTCTTCGAGTGAGGCTGAGAGAAGAGCACTTTGCCATCATTAGGTGAGATCATGTAGAGACAGGATGACCAGGTTAATTTTTAATGCCCGGCCTTTGAACATATAAAATATGTATTTAGACCTTGTTGGACATGACATAGAGTCTTTATATCTCTCTTCCTCTCTGCCTCGCTAGTCAATCTTTCAGTCTCTTTTATTCACTCTTTTTTTAGCTCTGTCTTTGCCTACTCTCTCTTTGAGCCTCTCAGCGTGTTTGGCCCTGTTTCACTCTCTGTCTGGTTTGCTTCTCTTTTTCTCGCTTGGCATCAGTCCACCTCTCTTCTCCCCACGAGCGTCTGCCCTGAGAACCAGACAGAGGAAAGGTGTTGTTTGATGATCTGGCTAGAAACCGCTCACAGCGTGCCTGTTTTCATTCGGTTTCCACTAGTTTTCCTCCTCCCTCCATGCATCTCTGTCTGTTTGCACTCCAGATTTAACATCTTAGTAACACTGTTGTCACGGATCAGCCAGAAATCCTAAAGAGGAGTTGACAGATAAACACATGAATGGTGATGGAGAAGTGCAGCTTGAACAGACATAGACTGACTTTTCCCTAACTTATTTGCATATACACACCACAGGCAAGTCAGTATGGACACGGAATTACATCAAGAGGGACACATTTGAATAACTTACTGGTGTTGCAGTGATATAACAGTGAACCTGAACTAGCCAATAGGGACATGCTGTCTCTGGGATTACTGACAGACTATTGATGTTGTGATATAACAGAGGTCACAACGGAAATCCAACTAACATTGCTGTTGGTGTTTTTGAATATATTGTTGACAGGTTGCTTTAAAAGTTTTGGTACTCATCTTATTTTTGTAAGTTATCCCAACACCCCCACAGCAGCTTAAAAAAAATCTCAAAATCCTCCATGTCAAGTATTATTTAAAAAATAAAAAAAAAATTAGACAGATGAGAGTCTATGATTTGAGTGTTTCACTTAGGAACAGATTAATTCTTACAAACCCCATTTCCAGAAAAGTTGGGATATTTTTCAGAATGTGGTTAAAACAAAAATCTATAATGTAATAATTAATATGAACCTTTAACTGACAAAAGTTCAAAGAAAACATTTTCAGTAGTTTTACTGAGTAACTTAATTTTTTAAAAATTTACACAATTTTGCTTCAACACACTCAACAGAAATTGGAACAGAGGCATATTTGCCATTATGTTACATCATCTTTCTTTTTGATAACACTTTTTAATTGTTTTGGAATTGAGAATATAGCTTGTTGTAGTTTTAAAATTGGGAGTCTCAGTGTTCATATAACACTTCAGCTGCTCTACAGTCTGTGATCCATTGTCTGATTCTTCTCTTTGTGGTGCACCATACACAATTCTGGCAGCAGGCCAGCCAAGCATTCTATGTCTATGAACAACTCTGTTGTAGCCTGTATAGAATGAGATCTTGCATTGTCCTGCTGAAATAAGCATGGATTTCCCAGAAAGAGACATCACCTTGATGGTAGTATATTTCTCTCTGAACTCATAATATACACCTCAGAGTCAATGGTACTGTCACATACATTTTATGGGCACTGATGCACTCCATACCATCACAGATGCTGGCTTTTTCACCTTTTGCTGATAACAATCTGGATGGTATGGAGAACTCAACACCCATTTTATTCTGAAAACAAGCTGAAATTTGGACAGTCTGACCGCTGCACACAGTTGCACAGTGTTTCAATCCATTTGAGATGAGCTCCAGCCCAGAGAACTCAGAAGTGTTTCTACATAAAGTTGATATGTGGCTTCCTCCCTGTGTAATACATAGTTTGAAATATAGTTCCAAATTGCAATTCTGAAGTGACGGACTGTATTAAGGGACAATAGTTTTCCAAAGTACTCCCAAGCCTAGGTGTTTATATTTGTCACAGTAGTTTCTTAGGCAGTGCCGCCTGAGTGCTCAAAGATCACGCACATTCATCGGTAAGTTCTAACTTTGCCCTTTATGGACTGAGATGTCTCCCAATTCTCTAAAGCTTTTCACATTTTTCTGCACTTTAGATTTCTTGCATAATCTTGCATTAAGAAATGTTCCTTTAGAACTGACTAACAATTCTCTCACAAATTTTGGCACAAAGGGGTGTGCTGCGACTCATCCTTGCTTGCAAAGTCTTGGCCTTTAATGGATGGTTCATTTACCCACAATCATGATACCTTACTTATTAGCCAGCTTAATTTGAAGCCTTCCAAACCAGCTTTACCTAATATTGTGTGCACTTTCCATCTTATTCTAACTCCGTCTAAGCTTTTCTTTAGTACAGTGAAGCCAACAAATTCTAAATGTGTGTATGTTTACAAAAATGCAATGAAGTTGGTCAGAGAAACTATTGAAAATCTTATTTTTTTCTTTTGGTTATTAAACAAAAGTTCGGATGAATTAATAATAGATCACAGATTTTAGTTTTTGTTGCATTTTGCTCCCAACTTCACTGGAAATTGGGTTTACCTAATAACATATTTAATGACAGTATGAAACCAGGGTGAAAAAGTGATGACCATTTGACTGTGTAGGTCTGCTTAGCTTTGTAAGGATTTACAGTGCTCATTGCTCAACTGTCGCAGCTTTATTGGCTTACCACTGTTGTTGTGTTATCGGCCTGCAACAGACATCTTTTTTGAGTGAAAAATCTATAAAAACTCAGCACTAACCTACTTTGAATGAGACACAGCAACTAGCTGGTGAACAAATGGGAGGATATTATAGCTAAGGAGCTGAATTTTTAGCTTACAATTTGGTAGAGACCAAAGAGAGTTAACAGGAGCTTGATCAGGTATCTAGAACTCAACCAAATCAATATATTGCTTTGGTGTTTGTCACAAATTGATCGACACATAAACTGAAGAGGTGGTGATGTGTCAGGGACAGTGCTTTCTTCACAGCCTTCAGACATGCTTGAACCATCATCTACCCAGTCAAACCTGGTCGCAATACGACTGCAAAAACTGAACTGTGGATGGACAGATGTTATCGTTGTGTCCGTATAGAATAGAAGTCTAATCTGACTCTCTCTTACAAAGTGAGACAAATAGATCAGATAATTGCAATGAAGTGATTTAATGAATCTGTCCTTGTTCTTTTAAAACAGCAGCTTATCTGGTTAGTGCATGGTTGTGAACAGATGGATACACAATATCTTCTCCCTATGCACAGACTAGTATTACTGAAGCCTTTAAGAAAAAGAAGAAAACACTTCTAAGTCATTTACAGTTATGGATATCAGAATTTTACCTCATTTATCCCACTGAGAAATTAATGTGTCAGACTGTTATAATCCCCCCCCCCCCGTGGATCACCACCTTACCGTGGTGGGGGGGTTTGCGAGTTCTTATGATCCCAGGAGCTATGTTGCCGGGGGCAGTTTGCCCCTGGTAGGGTCACCCATGGCAAACAGGTCCTGGGTGAAGAGCCAGACCAAGAGCGGTCCAAAGATCCCCATGAAAAGGAGATGCAGGACTCAGTTTACCTCGCCCAGTTTGGGGTTACTGGGGCCCCGCCCTGGAGCCAGGCCTGGGGGAGGGACTCGACGGCTAGCGCCTGGTGGCCAGGGTTTCACCCACGGAACCCGGCCGGGCCCAGCCCAAAGTAGCAACGTGGGTCCGCCCTCCAGTGGTCTCGCCACCTGCAGGAGGGACCATGGGGGTCTGGTGCTATGTGAATTGGGTGGCGGTCCAGGGCGGAGACCTTGGCGGCCCAATCCTCGGCTGGCTAGACTGGCTCTTGGGACGTGGAATGTCACCTCTCTGGTGGGGAAAGAGCTTG
>VUQH01004881.1:0-10803 GCA_015106775.1 Etroplus canarensis | reverse complement strand
CCACGTGGGCCAGTTAGAACCATCCAACTTCTCCATCTCCCACTTGTCTCCAGTTCCTGCCATCTCACTTGATTTGTAAGACTTGAGCCAAATTGTTCCGTAATCTACAAGGAAAAAAGTCTACTCACTCGCTGCAGCAGAAAAGTCCTGGGCCCATAACCTATTGTAAATTTCTTGTGCAGAGTTGAATAGTAAATAGACTTTAAAAATGAAAACTCCGTTGCAGCGTTAACTCCTTTATTATAACTCCAACAGGAGGCAAAAACGTTCACAGCGTACTGGCACCAATAGCTTCATAGTTTTGTTACCACTAGGAGGCAATAGTAACTTCAAAGCACGACTATTTTGCATACATGTAACTGTCGAATACTGCTTTTATAACAGTCCCAACTTTTTTGATACCTTGCTGCCTTCAAATCTAAGATGAGCTAATATTTTCCACGGAATTATTCCAGATATTCTGTATAAAAAGTTAAATAAAATGCATTTCACACATTTTTCTGAGGATTTTAATGTTTACTTTAAACGGAATTCAAAACAACAAAAAAGTAAAAATTATTTCAGCAAACACCTGCAGCGGTCTGTCCTCCTCCTCCTCCGCCTCCGCCTCCCCCAGCTGTTTGTGTTGATTTCCTGGTCAGCTGATTCACACGGAGGAATGACAGAAAGAGGAGAGCTGGCCTCCACAATGATCATCGTGTCTCATCGTCCGGAACCTTTGAAATGAACCAGACACATTCGTAAAAAAGCACCTGAAGTCTTCGAAGTGATACCTGAGTTTCTGTGTGTCGGAGTTCAGCAGCTTCGAGCGTCGCATCTTGCGGAGAACAGCAGGTAGCCGCGTTAGCATCCTTAGCTTAGCTTAGCTTGGTAGCTAAACGGCCTTTCTGATGTGGATAAATTATAGTATAGCTAAGCTAAATCAGTATTTAAATCGTCCTCCTTGTTGCTTCTGTTACCGTGGAGTTGTAAGTTAGTGCTTTCCGTGGTAGACGGCGAGGTCATTTGTGTAGATTTAGGTTGTCCAACAGCTCGACCTGCTAAAGTTGTCACACCGGCTGTGATGTAACATTAATTAGCCTGTGAGACTGTTTTAATTTTCAGTACTGACTCGTTTAGCTAGTCGTTAAAGCCAATATAGTTCTCCAAAAAAGAAGAGATTCAGCTAAACATGGCTATGCTCGACTCGCAGCATCTGGTTTTCCTCGCTTGATAGAAATTGATTGTGGCATTGATTTTTTTTAAGTCTTATGTTTGCTTAAAGTTGCAATCCATAAATTGATAAAGGCCTTTAAATATCAACAGTCATCATTGTGCAACTTCCAAAGGTCTTTTTAGTCCCCCAAACTTTTCTTCAGTGTAGTAAATTATAGCTGAAAAACGGATATAACGCTTTCTTTATGGATTACATCTTTTAAAACCTGTCCTTTTGATATAGCTTAGTTTTCTAACATCTTCCTGCTGCATCCCTAACGTGTTAGATGTGATTCTACTTTCTGTCTGTTTCTCTTTGCCCTGTCCCTGCTTCAGATCTGTCCACTGCATCGCCTCTTCTCCTCTGTTTACTGGAAAGCTCCTCTCCTGTCCTGGCTCCTGAAAGGCCTTTTTTCCAGCTGCAGTGCCAGAAAAGGAAGCTGAGAAAGCCACAGTTTCAGAACTAACTGGATTCAATGGTATAAGTTGTGTTGTTGGTTTAACAGAGGCTGTGTGTGTGTGTTTGTATGTGATTACGGCACTGCTGAGGATCACATGTTGTTTAGTTCAGTGTCACAGAGGCACTTTATTGAGGCGTCTGTGTGTTGTGCCGCACTCTTTGGAACATGCAGCACCAAAACACAGGCTCAGGGGTGTATAATTGGAAGAACAGCATGTTTTCCACTTCAGCATTACATGGAGGGATATGATGACATTTCCTTTCATATCTAGTGAGACTCACTGTCTGCTCCACCTGAAGGATTTGGAATTACAGAAAGCTTCATAAGATGACTTTATAGGTCTTGTTTTTTTTGTTCACTGTCGATTCATGAAACAGTCAATTTCTTAAGTTCAGAGGGAGAAATCTAATTATAAAGCTTGCGTGTTTAAGCTTGGCTAAAATATAATTTGTATCTCAAAAGTTGAGAAATTCCTGTGTTACTGAAGCCAAAACGGTAAACACAACCAGTTATGGAATAAAATCTTAATAAATTAAAAAAATTGAGCATGACTAAATGAAATTGCTCAATTGATCAGCTAAATAGAATAAAGTGTACCAAAAAGTAATTTATAAAAATCATCAAATTGATCAGCTATCGAATGAAGCTATAGGAAATAGTTGTTGGAGATAGTCGATGATCGGTGAGCCGCGGTATGACGTCATGCTGAGAAAGAGTACTACAGTTACAGTGTTTGCTTTGAGAGTGCTGATGGAGAAGGTCAGGAGTTGCACTGTCTTTGTGGATTTTGAGAGAAACTGTGGTATTTTGAGGACGTCAGGAGTAGCAGAGAAGAATGAGTGCACAACATGTATGAGGACAGCGAGACAGAGGTGACGTGCAGCAGGAGTGACAGATGAGTTCAAGGTGGGGGTGGGATTACATCAGGGATTGGCTCTGAGCCCCTTACTGTTTGCAGTGGTGATGGACAGGTTGACAGATGAGGTCAGGCAGGAGTATTCATGGACTATGATGTTAGCATTGTGAGAGTAGGGGGTAAGTGGAAGAGAGGCTGGAGGTATGCACTGGAGAGAAGAGGAATGAAAGTCAGTGGAAGCAAGACAGAATACATGTGTGAATGAGAGGGAGACAGGTCAAATGGTGAAGATGCAAAGAATAGAGGTGGTGAAGGTGGATGAGTTTAAAAACCTGGGGTCAACTATCCAGAGCAGCAGACAGTGCATAAGAAGTGAAGAAAAGAGTGCAGAAAGGGTGGAGTGATCAGAGAAAAGTATCAAGGTTGGTTTGTCACAAAAGGATAACAGCATGAGTGAAAGAGAAGGTTTACAAGAAAGTAGTGAGACCTACTATGACGTATGGTTTGGAGACAGTGGACGAAAAGACCGGAGGCAGAGCTGGAGGTGGCTGAGTTGAAGTTGCTGAGATTTTCACTGGGAATGACAAGAATGGACAGGATTAGAAATGAGTACATGAGCTCAGGTTGAGTGGTATGGACATGTTTGGAGGAGGGATAGTGGATATTTTGGAGAAAGGATGTTGAAGATGGAGCTGCCAGGCAGGAGGAGAAGAGGAAGACCACAGAGAAGGTTCATGGATGTAGTGAAGGAGGACATGCAGAGGGTTGGTGTGACAGAAGGGAATGCAAGGGATAGGGTGAGATGGAGACAAATGAGACTGCTGTGGCAACCCCTAATGGGAGCAGCCAAAAAATCTTATTCATATAGCACTTTTCTTAAGAAAGTTACAAAGCCCTTCACAGAAAAACATTAAAAATACATTTAAACATTCAAGAAATATTTGAAAATGCAATATAAAAAGAGCAAAGAAAATAAATTAAACAAAATAAATGAACAAGAGAGGAATAAGAGAAACATTGCCATGTATCGAGCATTTGTGAAAGCCTTGTAGTAAAGTACAAGTGGCTCCATAAGTAAACTCCAATAAAATGCTAAATAGACAGAAAAAGTAAATAAATAAATAAAACATACTAAAATGTCTTATTAAATGTATTATAAAAGGTATACACTAAGTATTGAGTATAGTTTACATTACTGTAAATAATTAACATCTTATCGCTTGACCATGATCAGTAATACTTACTGGGTAAGCACGTTTTATTGCCATTTGAAATGTTTAGATTCTCAGTATATTTGTATTTTGTATCTTGTTTATATGTGTTTATGCATATAACTCACTTCCTATTAACAATATAGGAATACTCTTGGTTCAGGTCTGAAAAGGTTCAGGTTCTCTCACATTGTCTCAGATCTTAATTGATGCTGATCCTCTTTTCTGTCCTACAGAGGGAGCCAGACCGGGAGGAGCAGCCTGAAAACAGCATGCCTCCGAAGTTTAAACGACACCTCAATGACGACGAGGTTACGGGATCCATTCGCAGTGAGAGGGTGAGACTTTGATAGAGCCTGAGGGCTGTTTGGCTTTTGGTTTGTAACAAGTAGAATACACATTTACAAGTGGGGGAAAAAGTAAAAAGCGTTTCTGCATCTATCCATCTTCTTCACCGCTTATGGTGCAGCTGAGGCCTATTCCAGCTGACACTGGGTCAGAGGCAGGGTCTATCCTGGACAGGTTGCCAGACTGTAACAGTTTGATAGACCAGGCATTGATTTCTATCTAGTAAGGTGCCACGGACTATTTGAATTTATTGTACACTGGCTGATTGTGCTTTCCCCCAAAAGCGTGTTCAGAGCCAGGAAAAAACCCAACATCAGGTGCAGATTTTCCATAAGATACCTTGTTCATCAGGCTAACTCTTATGGAAAACAACAAAAATGAGGGGAGAGAGAACAGAAACTGTTGTAGCCAACTATCTGGTTCTCATCAGGTTTATCATCACGGCCCGTGCACCTCAACCTTCCTTGTCTTCCCTCTGTTTCTTTGTGTTCATTCCTCTCTTTCCTTTTTGTCATCCTGTTTGCTGTTGTGTTGAACTGAGATTAAAGCAAAGCATACTGGGAGGCTTGCATAACAAAATAACCGCCCATCATTTCCCTTTAGAGCCCTGTCTCCTGTCCTGTGATAATTGCTAACAGTTTCCTTCATGTGTCCTATCCCAAATGGAAAGAAAGAAAGAAGTTGTACAGAAGGATATTATTAGTACCTTAACTTATAAAATATTTATGATCATATGGTTACCATTCCCACAGATTTTTTGCAGATGACATTGTATTTACAGGGAAATAAATTGTCTATATTGGCACCATATTGGTTATATGAATGTTGTCCCTGGAAAAAATTGCATTTTTTTTAAATTTAATTTTTTAACCTCCTTGACTACTAAGCTAATGAAATTCAAATGTAGTTGATCTTGCTCATAAAATTACACACTGTTGGCTTTTAATATTAATTGTTTTTCTTATATAACCTCTATTAAAGTCCTTTCTTTTCCAGTAGCAGTCAGACAATATAGTCCTCCTGCTTTCAGTTGAGTAAGGAACCAGCTCCTTCTTGCTTCTCTCGTGAGAACTTAATGTCTTCATTATTCTTTGTGAATAGCATTTTACACATTGCCTCAGTGTCGTGCTTCAGACGTGATCACTGGAATGTTTTAGTGGGATAATTCATTTTAAGACACCAGTCGTGTTATCCCATCCGTTTTTATCTGAATCCACTCAAGTTCATGTTGGATTCTTGGCATACTGGTTATCCCAGTCAAAATGAAAAGTTTGAGTGTTAAGAGACTTAAACACAGGATGCGACAATGACACCACTGTGCTCAGTGATGCTTTGAGATCTCTCTCACACGTCACTGTAAAAGATGAACAAATTTGAACTTTTATTGCTGCATGATGTGATGACTGTCCATACAGCCAATAATAAAAAGGCATCTAGTCAGCAACAGGCAGGGAAAACAAAATCTGGGAAAAATTAAATGTGTCTGTGGCTTCAGTGAATCATATGACACAAGTGTGAGTTTGTATCAAGACCACAGGAGGAAAGCTTGTATTGGAATCAAGACAACTAAACATGTCAGGTATCTGTTTTAACAGTTGCGTAATGTTTTGTAAGTAGGCTGTGTGTAAACACAACTTACATTGGTTTGTTCCTCCTCACAGTAGCTCCGTATATCTATTAAAACTCATTAGTTAAGATAATGGGGAAAAGATGTTCAGTTTCTTCGCTGAATATTTTACTGGCGTAGTATTTTTTGGCCTGTTTTGCTCTGTCCCCTCAAATAGCCTCTCCAGAGAGCAGATAAGGGAGTTTTGTTGAGCTTTACCAAGCAGAACATGAGCTTTTGTTCTGCTGTCTGGACAGTATGCAGCAGTCAGGCAACAACATTAAAGCCACCAGCCTAATATTGTGGGGGTTGCTCTGACACCAGAACAGCTTTGACCTGTTGTGGCATGGACAGCGGAACTGAGGGATATTGCCAGAGGATGCTTTGTTACCTGATTGTTGCACTGTGGGTTAGGGAAGCTTGTTCTGTTTCTTGAGCTGTTCCTGAGTAATTTTTGCAGTGTGTTGAGGGTTACTGTCC
Organism: Etroplus canarensis; assembly: GCA_015106775.1. Classification (NCBI taxonomy): domain Eukaryota; kingdom Metazoa; phylum Chordata; class Actinopteri; order Cichliformes; family Cichlidae; genus Etroplus; species Etroplus canarensis. Next base: position 4,647 of record VUQH01004881.1, on the reverse strand, counting down.
TGTAGCGGCCTGTTAAGTGGCTACACTTTATCTGCAACTGCTTTTAGTTGTAATGCTATGTGTCATAGAACATTACCATTGAATGGTAGGATCCAAGGTTTTGCTGCAAATGACTGCATTGTAACGAGTTGAGCGGTTCTTTTTCTACTCGTCGGTGGTTTTTATATTTTGGCTGCACATCGTACTAGACTAATGTTAAGCACGGTAAGAAAACACTGTTATTGATCCATACTGCAGCAATGTAGCCTTCAAAAGAGTCATTGCAGCCAGTTTCATGTGTCTTTATCACCAGCACTAGTCTGGAGTAACTGCAGTATACTGCGCTCTGTTTGGACTTTAAAACCATTGATGTGTTGATAATAGACTGATGCACTGACCGAGCCTTGAAACGTTTCAGATACAGGGTGAATTCTTTACTAACCAAAGTAAATATCAGGCAGCCAGTAGTCGCAGCTTCTGTAACCTTTGACCTTTTCTTCTTTTACAGAGGAACTTGTTGGAGGAAGACTCTGATGAGGAGGAAGACTTTTTTCTGTGAGTGTTTAATTCATTAAATAAATTAGATGTTATATATGTGTGTGTGTCTGGACTACCTAATTGAGAAATTAGTCAAATGAGTAATTCAAAGTAAAAATGACTGTAAGTTTCAGCTGGTTTATTGTATTGTGCAGAAGTCTCGAGTAACCCCTTATTTCTTGAGATTTTGCTTATAAGGAGTCAGACCTTGGAATTTTTAAAGTAGTCTTGAGAAATAGTTATCCAGGCTTTTTTGAAGCTCTTTCAAAGTTTATCTTTGGACATTGACTGCTTTTTCACTCATTTTCAGTCCAGTCCTTCTACCTGAACACTTTCAGCAGACTTTTTTTTTTTTTTTTAAGCCACCTAATACTGCCCTGTGAATCATTCAAGCATCAAAAGGTAGCAAACACAGAGAATGAACATTGTTGCATTTGCAACCAACAATACTCAGGTAGGCTGTGTCATTTAAGCGATGCTTATTTAGTACTAAAGGGCCAAAGTGTGCCAAGCCTAAATGACAGTCCTGTGGCTCTCGCCTCTGAGGTCATGAAGTGCTTTGAGAGGCTGGTCCTAAAAAACCTAAGATCTTTCCTCCATCCCACTCTGGACCATACAGAGCAAACAGGTCAATAGGAGGCGCCATCAACACTGCTCTCCACATAGTGCTAACGATCTGGCTCATGTGTGAGAATGCTGCTTGTGGACTGTAGCTCTGTATTCAAACCACTCTTCCCAGCAGACTGGTGTCCACGCTTCATGACCTGGGGGTGAGTCAGCACACATGCAGGTTTAAGGACTTCACTCCTCAGTGCTGGTGCTCAGCACTAGACCTCTGCAGGCTTGTGTGCTGAGGCCTCTGCTCTACACTGTGGACAGTCATGACAGCACACCAGCCCTCAATGCAAACGGTCATTAGATCTGCAGAACACAAGTGTAGGGATCTACAGGGACGAAGCCCAAAAACTGACTGCGCGGTGCCGGGACAACAGCCTGGTGCTCAACCCCACCCAAACAAAAGGACTGATCGCAGGAAGAAAGAGGTACCAGCTCTTCTATACATCTAACTGGACTCAGTGGAGGGGTCAGTGATTTCAGAATCCTGGGAACATGCATCTCCCTGGACCTCATCTTGACTTTTAACACCACCTCTCTACTGAAGAAGGCACTTATACATATACAGAGCTGGCTGCCTGCACCCATTCACAAATATAATCCAGGGCTCATCCCACCCAGGAAGCACCTGCTAGCTCTGCTGCCCTCTGGGAGACGCTACACGTCCATTAAGACCTGCACCTCCAAGCTCCTGAACAGTTTTTATCCCTGTGTCAGAAAAGTACTGTATTGGCTTCTCTTCACTGGCTCCCTGTTAAATCCAGACCTGAAATTAAAATCTTTCTGTGTTTCAGAAGCAGAGGCAGGCAGGGAGGCGGAGCTTTCAGCCATCAGGCCCCTCCCCTGTGTGAGACAGACAGACAGACTCTTGACCTTTAGGATCATGGACTCGGTTGGGAACTGGAAGGTCGCTGAGGCTTCTGGTTCAAGACCCACCTGGACCCATATATTTGGAGGTGGGCTGGAGGCCAGAGAGGTGTTGGCTCACCCACTCCTAAGCACTACCAAGGTGCCTCTGAGCAAGGCGCTGTGCTCCTTTATGCCTGTAATGCTTGTTTCCTTCACCTCTTTCAACACTGCACGTCACTGGTTCTATTGCATGTTAAAGTGCTTATAAAAAGTGTGTGTACATAACAACTAAAGATTGTGCTGTGATTTGTAATTTCCCCAATCCGGGGATTATTAAAGTATGTTCTTTCTTTCTTAAGCTCAGGTTTAAACTTTCCTTTTTGATAAAGCTTATAGTTAGGGCTTAGTTATGCTGCAGTAGGTTTAGCCTACTGGGGGGCTTCTTGTGTGCTGAGCATTTCTTCTCCACCCACCTCTTTTCACTCCCCATGCATTTATTTACTGCTGCAGGTCATTAAATGTTGTCTTCTCTCTCCTGTAGTCTGTCTCTCTCTTTGCTCTCGTTTCTCTCTTCTGTCACCTCACCCCTAACTAGTCGAGGCAGATGGCTGCCCCTCCCTGAACCTGGTTCTGCTGGAGGTCTCTTCCTGTTAAAAATGGGTTCTTCCTTCCCACAGTCGCCAAGTGCTTGCTGATAGGGGCTCGTCTGATTGTTGGGGATTTCTCTCTGATACTGCAGGATCTTCACCTTACAGTGTGAAGCGCCTTGAGGCGACACTTATTGCGAACTGAAGTTATATAAATATAACTAAACTTAATTTTGTTCACTGACAGTACTATAAATGTGCATAACTTCTGTAGAAGTTGCCATATTTCTACAGAAGCTCAGAATGGACAAAAACATATAAACACTCGCTTTCAATTTTTTTTTATTTTTTTTTTTAGTCTGCAGGCTTGTTTTCCATAATATTCTATCCCAGTTTCTGTCATCACTTGTCAGCTAAAATCTATTACTTTTACATTACAAAATTGTGCTGCTAATTCTGAATTATATCTACATATGCAAATCTCTAGACTGGAAACACTTGAGGATGCAGTCATGGAAGCTTCTACTACATTTGGAGAATGAGGGGGAGATGACAGATTGGTGACAATTGATGCGATCTGCATTCTCACCAGTAGATGGCACTAATTGTTACACACTGCTCCATGAGGTGTTAGAGATTCTCTGCTGTGTGGATACGTTTTGTAACCTGTTCACTCACATTTGATATCACTGAATCTGTAAAGTTACAGCAGCACAGTGCTGTGAAAAAGTCTTGAGCTACCCCTCATTTCTTTATTTTGACTGTCCTTTCATTTTCAGTCTTTGTCTCTGACAATTTTCAATAGAGAGCCCTTTTTGTTTTAGATGAGTATTTTTCATGATGGCGTAAAATCTTTCACTTTTAGCATCTGATATGTTTTGTGAATAACATTTTGGTTTGAGATTTGCAAATCATTGCATTGTGTTTTTATATTTTACAGTGTCCAGGCCTTTGTGGAAATGGGGTTGTAGAAAAAACAATTCAGCACCATAAGACACATCTAAGGGAAAATGTAATACTCTGTGACCTGCAGCCAATCAGGAAAAAAAGGTGCAAATAAGGGAAAATCTGAGACTGTCACCAAATGAACATGTCAGAAATGTTCTATTGTTGTGTTAAACTTTAGTATAATCATGACACTTCTTAAAAGCAGCTCCAATAGGCAAACTGTAACCACACATACTGGCCCATCTGCATGAAACAGAGCTGGTTGTGTGTGTTTTTATTAAATTTTCCACTTGTTCTGAGTTCATAGTTGAACGCCTCTGCACCTCTGTTGTTTTCTTCTGACCTCTATGTGTGTGACCTCTGATCACATTAACAGGATGGGCAGTGGGGGACTCCAGAGGCGGACTGTACTGTAGGTTGCTCACCCAGTTACAGAGAAAACAGTCATTTCTTCCATGCTGCAAAAACAAAATGATTTTTTCTTTACTTGTGATTGGGTGGGTAAAATGCCCTGTTTGGGTGGGCACCCCTGCATATAGCTGGAACACAGCCTACAGGTATGCAAATTAGAGGGGGAGACAGTCAACAGAAGTACTCTGGCTCAGAGCTTCTCAAGAGGAGGAAAAAACCACAACTCAGTATTAACTTCACCAATTCGTTATCTTCATTTTGCTTTTACTACAACTAATGTGAGGTCAATGATTATATGGTATTTGTAACAAGCATTGTGAAACACAATATAAGCTGCACAGCTTTTGTTCTGTGGGTCTGGCAGTCTGCGTGTGTGTGTGTGTGTGTTACCTGTGCTGCTCTTACAGAGAATAAAAGTGCAGATGTTGATTCCCGATGTTGTTGATCCTTTAGAAACCATCATACAGGTAAATTGGAACAATTTAGAATTCTTAACCTGTCTCTCTCATTCACACGAATCCTGTCTTGCTTCTACTGGATGAAAATCAGTGTGGTGAAGATGCAAGGAGTAGAGGTAGTGAAGGTGAAGGAGTTTAAATAAGGAGTCTCTATGGACTATGATGTTTGCAGAGGACACTGTGATCTGTAGTGCGAGTAGGGAGGAGGTGGAGGTATGCATTAGAGAGAGGAGGAATGAAAGTCAGTAGAAACAAGACAGAGT
>VUQH01004876.1:0-10230 GCA_015106775.1 Etroplus canarensis | reverse complement strand
GGTTCCCAGAGTTTATCAAAGTCTTTTCATTTGCCCTTGGCAATGTATGTTAATCTTTCCAGTCCAAAACATTCAGAAAGCTCCTTCATCCACATCTTCACTGTAGGAGCGTCCATACTCTTCCAGCATAGTGCAATAGCTCTCCTGGCTTGTAGAAGTCCAAAGTCCAAAACTGCATTCTGTTTCTGTGTTTGTAGAAAGTTCTTTGAGTATATTCCAAGTACACATAGTTTAGCATTTAAAGGGACTTTGGTATAAAACATTTCTGATAGACATTGTATAACATCCTTCCAGAAGTTTTGGATCTTTGCACATTCCCACAAGCAATGGAACAAAGTTCCTTTCTCAGTCAAACACTTGGTACATACATCTGGAATATTAGCAGACATACGATGGAGCTTGGCAGGTGTTATATACATTCTCATCAACCACTTATATTGAAGTAATTGAAATCTTGTGTTTATTGTTTGTTTTTGTGCTTTTAAACAAGCATCCCTCAATATTTCACTGTTGAACAGTGGCAGGTTATTTCCACTAGATGGCATCAGAAACCCAATTTAAAGCATGCAAGCGTTGGAAAATACACTCAGGAGGCATTACATAACAAAATGTTTATATCTGCACTGTATTTGTTGCAGGAATTAAGTTAAAATCAGTTATGTGGTTCTATTTAGGTTTATTGAAAACAAATTAAGCATGATATGTTCATATCATAAACCTCACACAACTGAATGACTCAGTCAGACAAATGAGCCATCTATTATCAGTGTATTAAAGTGATTTGCATCCATTTTATGCAGAAGTATTGATGTGGGGGGTTAAAACATTGTTCCTGTACCTATTTAAGTTAAATTGCATGAGATAGCCTCAGTTAACTACAAATTATCAACACACTGTTACTAAATGACAACAAACGGTTTGTGGGTTCGGACACCTTTTGTGTATCACACATGGGTTTCCATTTACCCCTGATTATCCAGCAGGGAAAACGCCCTCTTTACCAACAGTAAACTGCAGTGCAACATAAATGAACATTACACCAAGCTGTGGAGAAATTTCTACCCCCCTGTGGTTTTTGATTGTCATTCAGGCTTAGCCTGCCATGCTGCTGTTTTCCTGTCATGGCGGTGACAAGCCATTAAAGCTTTCCAGACACGGCGGTATACCCACAGGTTACCATAGACACAGGGAGAGCCTGTCTGTACAATCAGGTCCCTATACCCCCTCTATCCTCAGCATGCCCTCTCTTACATGCACACCATCTGACTCCAGCTAAGAGTTATGGTACGTGTATTGACGATGTTGTGACAAATGCCTGACCTAAGAGCATCGGGATGTACCAGAGCACCAATCAAACACTTGCATCTCACCAGGGAGCAAGAAGTTCCCAGAACTTCTGCTGCTGAAGTTAATAACAAGTCTTTGCCTGATGGTGGCTGATCTGGTCTGCTGGGTTCCCTATGGGTTATGAAGGAAAGCTTGCACTTTATGGTGACAGGCACAGAGTGGAAATCCACTCATGTCCAAAAGGCTGTGTGTGCGTTCACAGCAACTGCAAGGTCATGGGGGGTAGGGGGTGGGTTGACCTGTGCTCATTAGTACCCTTTGAGAATAGCTGAAAATGTAAGCACTGCATGATTGGCAGCTCCTGGGCCATGCTTTCATTTCTAACCTTGGAACAGTACAAATTTGTATTTTAATCAGAGTGATGAGGAGATGTCCTCAGTTAATATATTGGCTGCTTTACTGTGTAGGGATTTATTTGTTTATTTTGGCTAGAATTTATCACTTTTGTCATCTCAGGATTTCACAGATTTTAAGTATTTCATCACAATTGTCTTTTACATGGGAAGGTTAGAGTGAATAAGACATCAAACCTCCTTCTTTGTCAAAATCTCTGACAGATGAAAGACATTTTTAGCAGGAAAATTGCCTGAGGAGACGATTTAAGAGTGCTGTCATGAGATATCTTATTTTTTGGTTTGATGTGATGCCATTTAGCAATGCTTTGAGCAGACATCACTGATGCTTTTCTATCCATAATTTTTTTTTTGAAAGCCAGACAGCAGAAAATGGAAACAGATTAAAAAAAAGCTGTATGTCTAGCTTGAACAGTCAGCTGATAATTGGTTATGTCTGTATTAACTACACTGGCACCAAAAATCCATTATCAGCTGTTTTTAAGTGCATTATATAAACACAAGTATTGGGCCACGCCTCTTAATCACAGAATTTAGGTGTTTCATTCAGTCCCATTGCTGCAGGTGTATAAAATAAAAAACCTAGCCATGCAGTCTGCTTTCACATGGAAAGAATGGGTTATTCTAAAGAATTCACTAAATTTGAGCATGGTACTGTAATAGGATGCCCCTACTGTCACAAATCAGTTCATGATTTTTTTCTGTTCTGGATAGTCCACTATTAACTGTAATTGGTATTATTGCAAAGTGGAAGCATTTAGGAACCTCAGCAACTCAGCCACAAAGTGGGCAGACTGTGTAAAATGGGGTTGCCAAGTGTGTAAAAGTCACCAACGTTCTACTGACTCAATAACTGCAAAGTTCCAAACCTACTCCGGCATGAACATCAGCACAAAAACTGTGCACCAGGAGTTTCACTGTATAGGTTTCCATTAGTTCTGGTGGAGCGAAATCTTAATACTTCAGCTTACCAAGACATTTTGGAACATTTTATGTTTCTGACTTTGTGAGAACAATTTGGGAAGGCACTTTTCTGTGCCAGCTTGATTGTCACAATGCACAAAGCAAAGTCTATAAAGGCATGGTCGGATGAGTTTAGTGTGGAAGAACGTGACTGGCCTGCACAGAGCCCTGACCTCAACCTCACTGAATACCTTTGAAATGAACTAGAATAGAGACTATAAGCAAGGCCCTCTCCCAACAGTGAATTGCAACTTGCAATTACTTTTCTAGATGATTGGACCAAATTTTCCACAGACACACACCAAAATCTTGTAGAAAGCTTTGCCAGAAGATGAGAAAAAGATGCTATAACGTCAAAGGGGGGACAAATTCCTTATTAATGGCTATGGATTTAGCATGGGATGTCATAAATGCTCCTGTAGGTGTGTAGGTAGTGTATGTGGCGTATCTCTGGTTGGTACCTTATTGTTGGATATGTGGGTGTATATGATTGGTTTCTGTTGGTTTTTGAGATTTGCCACCTGCAGAAGTTTTCTGATGACTCTGCAGCAGTGGGGTGTATCAGAGAGGGTTACAAGGAAGAGTACAGCACTGCTGTTGGTAACTTTGTCACTTGGTCCATCTGCAGCTTAACGTGCCAAAGATTGAAGAACTGGTTGTGGACATGAGAAGGACTGAAACACCAGTGACCCCTGTTTCCATCCATGGGGTCTGTGTAGATATATTGAAGGACTACAGATACCTCAGTGTTAACATTGGCAATAAACTGAATGCCACAGGAAATTATTCCTAATGTGACACATTTCATTTTCTCTTTTGTCTATATTTATATTTACTGTTTGGACTATTGCATGTTTTACCTATTGGCTTATGCAGTTTACACAGTTTCATTTTCTATCTGTTCATATCTGTATATGAGATTAATAAAGGATTCTTTTTCTGATTCTGACTCCTTTTCTCTGTTCACCTTGGAAGTAGGTGGAAGTAGGTAAAGTCGTGCCAGAACTCTCTGTTCTGTTAGAAATACATTAGTAACAGCAGTATCTTGTTGCATTATCTCTGCAGGTATGATTGCAACATACAAACCTCTGCTCAGGCAGAAACAGTGATGAAGATAGTATGTGAGTACAATTATAGTTTTGATTGTTAAAAAACAGAGAAAAACAGAGAATAGAAATAATGCATGAGCTGATGGAAAAGAAAAACTATTTATCTTTGTTTTATTCCTTGAGTTAAACTTAAATTATTTACATAGTGTGCTGGGATTCAATGTCCGACTGAGGGAGGCAACCATTTTGTGCTTGGACATCAGTGTTAGGATTAGTTTCAAAGTCATATCAGGACCCAAGGCTTCCCAGCAGAACATTTTATTGTAACAAGATAATGAATGTTGTGCGCTCCAGCTGCTGAATGTTGTGTAATGTGCTGTATGTATTATTAAAGCAAGAAAGTACTTCATTCTGTACAGCGAGTACTTGCAGTGAATTGCCATAGGAAAAATGACAAAAATAGGCCAGAGGGTCACTCTGGCCTCTGTAATACAAATGGTAAGCTCTCTATCTATCACTGATCACAGTCACTTCAAATTTATGGAGAAATGACACTGAAGACATTCTGAGTCATGGCAGCAGGTTTAATGAAGATAGCTAATTAGACAAAGTACAGAAAAGTGATTTCTGTCTTCCGGAAGTTCAAAGGCAGGAGGAGCGTGGAGTCAAGCCAAAGATGGACGAGCTGTAATGGATTTCAGCCCCTCACATTTATACTTTTGCTGAGAGGGTCTCAAATTTCCCTCCCCTCTTTATGTTAATTTCTGACCTCCAGATCTGACCCCAACAAAATTATTTTTATTCTTCTAATTCAAAATTTGGACTCCAATATACCCTCTTTCTGCCAGTGAGCTACCAGTTTCAGACACAATTATTTCCAAGCTTATCCAGACCTTATTTTTTAAAACTTTATTCTTCATGCTGAAGTTTCATAGTAGCTTACATTTTGTAACAGTGAGCAAAACAGACATTCAGTGTGATTGTTAACATTCCAGTGTTTCTCTATCTGCATATAAAGTGTACTTCTGTGAGATGCAGCATTTTTCTTCCACAAGATCTGTGCAAGAAGTTGCATGTTTTCATACTCAACCTGCATTTTACTCATAGCCAAGTTATTAGTTTCCTCCACCAAAGTACATTCATTCATTCATTCTTTCATTCATTCATTCATTCATTCATCTTCTTCCTCTTATCCAGTTCAGAGTTGCAGGAAGTGCTGGAGTCTATCCCAGCTGTCATAGGGTAAAAGGTGGGGTACACCCTGGACAGGTCGCCAGTCTGTCCAGAGCCAGCACAGAGAGAAAGACAACCATTCATGCTCACATTCACACCTATGATCAGTTTAGAACCGTCAGTTAAACCTTTACAGCTCTTTAGACTGTGGGAGGAAGCTGGGGCACCCAGAGAGAACCCACACAAGCACGTTAACCATAAAAGTACAGCTAAGGATAAACTATTTACACATGCCTAAATTACTCTTGACTGAAATGACTTACCTGCCTGCCCGCTTCTCCTTTAATGTTGAACCATTTGCAAAGCTGACTATTATACCTTCGGCTGCTCCCTTCTACTCTCCTCAAGGGGTGGCCACAGCAGATTTATCCACATCGGTAATTTGGCAGAGGTCTTATGCCGGCTGCCCTTCCTGATGCAACCCTCCATGGTGAGAGGGACTTGTGTCTCCACCTGGAATTGAAACTCTTAAAATTCTTTTGGTTTATGTCTGTTTTTCTAGATCCTTCAGTTATTGGCAAATCCTGACAGCTTCAAGCTAACAGGAAGACCACACTAAGTATAATCTGTGTAATGATAGCATATTTCTGAGGAATGTTTCCAGCACCCTGTTTAATCTCTGCTATGGAGAATTAGAGCATTTCAGGAGGCAAAAGGGGTTCCAAAACAGTACTAGTAAGGTGTATCTAATAAAATGGCTGTGAATGTAGAAATAAGAAAATCTAGGAATTTAAGGATTGTTAAGTCTCAAATTGCTCTTGTTTTCAATGCAGCAATACTTTTAATGATGTATTTGTATAGTGTGATATTGCTACTTTCACTTCTAAATACTTTTTATCCACTGGCTGGACTTAAATTAGCCTCTTAATCACTTTACTTAGTGGAAGTGGTTGATGTAGTGCTTGCAATATTAATAATTAGCCAGAGAATTGAGTACATGCTATGCTAAGCAAGCATTTAAAAAAATTACTGCTTGTGACATGTGAGGTTGTTGTTTTAATATTTCTGGTTTACAGGAAAAACACACTTCAGTATTCAGTTATAAATGGACATGTATGTACACAGAGTGCCAGAGAGGAGAACAGCTTAGAGAAAAGCTCGAGCTCCAGGTCTCTGGATGCCTTTAGCCTGTGGATAAATTAGCCTGCCCTGGAGACAGTGCCGTTTGGGCTTATCTCCAACCTCCTTCAAATTGAGGTGGGAGTTAGTAGCAGCCAGAGGTATAAAGGAGATTTAGCCTATCCGACAGGGTATTAATCTCCGCACCGTTTCAGCATCCTGCAACTTTTCGAGCCCCTATCCCTCCTGCCATATAAAGATTTGATGTCGGTATGCATCCTATCGGCACATCCTTGCACAGCGAGTTCAAAAGCTTTACGGTTTGTATCTGCTATAACGGATATGTTGTGTACTGCTTGTAAGACAATAGCACAAGTAGAAACTTGTAGGTAGAGGCTCAGCTAGTAACTGTTTGAGTCTCCTAATACTGCATTCTGTATTGCGTTCTGATCACTGCTGATGTTTAATTAAATGTATTTTTCTATTTCATGACTTCTGTGACTGTATGTCTCTGAAGAACCAATGATGATTTTAGTAATTCAAGGTTTAGTTGTTCATAAATGTATTTGGCTTTCAGGACTTTTGTAATCAAAGAGGCTTTTGGAGTTCAGGAATATAGAGACTTGCTTTATTCAGAAACTACCACTCTCACAGGCAGGAACTTCTGCTATACAAACAACTTTCCTTGACAATTCACCTCCAGAGAGGAGATGGTGTCATCACTTTAACTGAATTTACTGTTAGCAAACCTTTCAGAGGATACTGAAATATACAAATATACATGTATTTACATCTAAGCTAAAAAATGAAATAAGCCAGTTGAGATGGTTCGAGCTTCTTAACCTGAATGCCTCCTGAGTGAGGTGTTTCAGGCATGTCCAACTGGGAGGAGACACCAGGGCAGACCCAGGACATGGTGGAGAGGTTTTGTCTGTCTCCTGGAGTGGGAAAAACTCAGTGTCCTCCCAGAAGAGCTGGAGGAGGTGACTTAGGGGACGGATGTCTGGGTATCTCTGCTTAGGCGGCTGCCCAGTTGACCAAGATAAGTGGCAAGAAAGGGATGGATGGATTAATAAAATAAAAAGAAAAGAAATAAGAACTCCTTTTCCATAGGTAGGCATTTCCATTAAAGCGTGATTTTGAACCTGATTTGTAGCATCTGTTGCTCAAGTTATTGCCAGCTTTATGTGTACATTAATACTTTCAGACGTTCATCAGGGGGTTGGTCTCTGCTTTTTCTTCTTGGGTTCTTGCTTTTTTGTAACTGTCTGTCTGCCCAAACTGTTTTCACCTGTGCCTCGTTCCCAAATGTGTCTCATGAATCACTCATGAGTGTATGTATAGTCTTGTCTTGCTGTTTGCTTTTGTCAGATTGCCTGTAACCCACCTATCTTCCCCAAGCTTTGTACTACTGCTCTTCCTCATGTTTCTTTGCTATATTTTTGATTTATGTACCTTTGGGACTTTCTCCTGTCTGTTTTGAGCAGTGCTATGAGTTGAGCTGTAAGCTTCAGTAAATGTACCTTTTGCTGTTACACCTGCTTGTATTTGGGTCCTCCTTTAGAACTGCAACTTACATAGTACAGCACGCGGCTTAGACTATAATGTTTACAGGAAAGAAGAAAGAAATTATACCATAAGTAATTTTAGGTTGAAGGTAACTTTACAGTGTTTTAGAAGATAGGAGACATAAATTATATTGTAAGTAATTTTAAGTTGTAGGTGCAGAAAATACAAACAGCAGTTCCCAGTCTTGCAATGCAAATACACTATGGGGCACGGGCTGTCTTATATAGTGATTAAACCTACTGATCTTCCTGTAATTACACAGCACTTTCGGGGTTGTTGGCTGTATTATGTAGTGCTACCTAAAATTTAGTGTCACCAATTCACCTAAAATGTGTACCTTTGTAAAGACTAAATGCAGTAGTTATATAGTGCAACATTTAAATTCATTGCCATATACATTTGCCTTGCTTTTTCCAAGTTGGATCTCCTTTTGCCTTCAGTACTGCCATAATGCTTTGTGGAACAGATTCAAAAAGGTGCTGGGGAGCTGTGCCCTAGGAGGTAGAGCAAGTCATCATCCAACAGGAAGGTTGGCGGTTCGATCCCGGCCTTCTCCAGTCTGCATGCTGAAGCGTCCTTGGGCAAGACACTGAACCTTAAATTGCTCTCGATGCATCCATCGAAGTGTCAAAGCATAGAATAAAGTGCTGTGTGTGTGTGTGCGAATAGGTGAATGAGGCTTGTAGTAAAAAGTGCATTGAGTGTTCAGTTAGAGTGGAAAAGTGCTATATAACCACTAGTCCAGTTATCATTCCTCAGAGATTTTGCTTCAAATTGATTTGATGGCACCAGACAGTCAGTGCAGAGTTGTCAGCTGCATATCTATGATGAGAACCCTTTCCACCACATCACAAAGGTGATCTAATCGATTCAGAACTGGTGAGTGTGGAGACCGTTTGAGTACAGTCAATGCATTGTCATGTCCAAGAAATCAGTTTGAGTTTTGCGATTTGGCCGGTTATCCTGCTCAAAGCAGCCACCAGAAGATAATGTGGTCACACAGGGATAGGCATGGTCAGCAACAACACTTACTGTAGGTAGGGTGTGGCATTCAAACGATGCTCAGCTGGTGCTAAGAGCCCCAAAATGTGACAAGAAAATATCCCCCACGCCTTTACACCACCAGCAGCCTGAGCCATTGCTACAAGGCAGGATGGGTCCATGCTTTTATGTTGTTTACTCCAAATTCAGACTCTACCATTTAAATGTCGCAGCAGAAATTGAGCCTCTTCAGTCCATGGCTTCAGTTTCCTGTTCTTAGCTGACAGGTCTGGCACCTCACGTGGTGTTCTGCTGCTGTTGCCCATCTGTTTCAAGGTTTGATGTGGTACAGGTTCAGAGATGTTCTTCAGCATACCTTGGTTAAAATTAGTGGTCATGTAAGTTACTGTTGCCTTTCTATTATCTTGAAGCAGGCTGGCCATTTTCTGACCTCTGGAAACAACAAAGCATTTTCACCCAGAGAACTGTCACTCGCTGGTTATTTTCTCTCTTTTGGATCCTTCTCTGTAAACCCTAGAGATGACTGTATGTGAAAATGTCAGCAGATTAGTAGCTGTTGAAATACTCAGACCAGTCTGCCTGGCACCAACAACCATGGCAGTTTCAAAGTCACTTCTTTTCCCCATTCTAATATTCAGTTTCAGCAGGTTGTCTTAACCATGTCTACACACCTACATGCATTGATTTACTACCGAGTGATTAGCAGATGATGAGTTGAAAACATATACCTAATGATGTGGCCAGTGTATGAGGTACTTATATTTTTGAACTCTAGAGTAGTTTTGTGTGAGTCAGAGTCCAAAATAATCCCTATTTGTCCTGTGGTGCAGCCCCTCAGTTAATCCTGTGTCTTAATTAAGCTGTTTTAGCTCCTCCCACTTTTAGCCAACTTTTTTCTGACTAGCTGCCCCTTGCAAAAGAAAGTTTGGACAGCAGGTGGGTGAGGCTTCTGTGCTCATAGCTGGAGCTCTGTAGCTGAGATGACCATATTGCTGATCTTTGCTCTCTCTGGCATTTTATAACGCCAACAGTAGGCAAAGCTTTCTGAAACTTGAGCTTTTGGCTCACAGGGATTACTTACATACTCTAACCTTGTTATTATAAAGTTTGAATACACTTCATTTGAGAAGTAACAGTGTATATGCACATACAAATGTATACCTCCAGTGGGAATCGCATCGTCTTATCCGCTGACCTTTATCATGGCAACATAATGTCCTATAATCTACAGAATCACAAAATGATGAAGTTACATAATGAGGTCAGTTATTTTTGTGACATCAAGACAAGGACAAGTGTAGTTACAGGTGTAGCTTTATCATTGCACGTTTTTGTGATGCATTGACGACTATCAAGTTTTTGTTTGCTTTTAATAATCGCACTCATGTTCACTTAAAATGTGGGAAATGCAAATGCGCTGGAATGCGGTGCCCTCCTGTGCGTGTGTCCTCCTTCTGTCTGCATGTGTTGTGAAACACTAATGATATAAACCCTTGCAGTTACTTAACAGCTTCCTGGTGGTGACTCCCACAATCACATTATAAGGACATAGGTCAAACCTATGACTCATCACTGGATTGTAGAAGCTGGCTGTTCATTCATTGAAGTACGGATATAATAAAACACAGACGTCACACAGCTGCTCGTCACCGTTA
>VUQH01004872.1:0-11426 GCA_015106775.1 Etroplus canarensis | reverse complement strand
CTGACAAAAAGACAGGAGGTGGAGCTGGAGGTGGCAGAACTGAAGATGTTGAGATTTTCCCTGGGAGTGACCAGGATGGACAGGATTCGGAATGAGTACATCAGAGGGACAGCTCATGTTGAGAAGCTTGGAGACAAAGTCAGAGAGGCAAGGCTGAGATGGTTTGGACATGTTCAAAGGAGGGATAGTGGATATATTGGACAAAGGATGTTGAGGATGGAGTGAGGGCAGCAATGCCAGGCAGGAGGAGAAGAGGAAGACCACAGAGAAGATTCATGGATGTAGTGAAGGAGGACATGCAGAGGGTTGGTGTGAGGGAAGAGGATGCAAGGGATAGAGTGAGATGGAGGCAGGTGATCCGCTGTGGCGACCCCTAACGGGAGCAACCGAAAGAAGAAGAAGAAGAAGATTTATGGAGGGGGTCAGGAATGAGGTAAAAAAAATCTATAAAACACAGTGGAGGCTCTGTCATGGTTTTGGGCTGCCTTTCAGCCAATGTTGTTCAGGATCGTGTCAAAATTGATGAAATGATGAATGCCAAAATTTACCATCAGATTTTGATTTTGCAGTACCATCTGGAAAGCATCTTATTGGCAACGGCTTTGTTTCTTGACGTGACAATGATCTCAGACACACTGCCAAAGCAGTAGCAGACTACCTAGATAGAAAAACACACAAGGAAACATTCATCATGGACTGGTCTCCCCAGAGTCTGGAAGTCATTACTGAAGCAGTTTGGTATCATCTTGACAAAGAATGGAACAAAAGGCAGTCAGCGTCCAAAGAAGAGCTTTGGAGTGTCTGTCACAAAGCCTGGAGAACTATTCCTGAGGACTACTTAAAGAAATGACAAGCCAACTTGCCTAAGAAAGTTCAGGCTGTGTTGAAGCATAAAGGTGCTCATACCA
The DNA here is from genome assembly GCA_015106775.1 of Etroplus canarensis. Lineage (NCBI taxonomy): Eukaryota > Metazoa > Chordata > Actinopteri > Cichliformes > Cichlidae > Etroplus > Etroplus canarensis. The sequence continues at coordinate 10,518 of VUQH01004872.1, read as the reverse complement.
AATACTGGCTTTCAAGCTCATTAGAAATGTACAGAATCGTTTTTTGTCGTACAAACTGTCCCCCCCCACCACCTTTTTTTTTTTTTTTTTAAATTACATGTTTCAGTTATCTTTTCCACCCATTTCCCATTTTCCCTGCAAAACAGAAAGAAGTGAGGGGTGGCTTGAGACTTTTGAACAGTACTGTACCTTCTTGATGCCAGAGGTGAGAGGAAAATGGCCACCCGGTGCCATTCCTGTCAGCTAAGAAGTGGAAGCTGAGGCAGGAATTTGCACAGGCTAACAAAAGAAAAACATGAACAATAATATGAAAGCATGGACCCATCCTCCTTTGTATCAATGGTTCAGGCTGCTGGTGGTGTAATGGTGTGGAGGATATTTTCGTGGCACACTTTGGGCCCCTTAGCAGCAGTGGAGCATTGTTTAAACATCACAGCCTACCTGAATATTGTTGCTGACTATGTCCATTCCTTTATGACCAATGTGCCTCCAGCAAGATAACAGGCAGTGTTAATGCTGTCATGTCAATATGGATCAAAATCTCTGAGGAACATTTCCAGCACCTTGTTGAAGCTGCACCATGAAAAATTGAGGCAGTTCTAAAAGGTATATCTAATGAAGTGGCAGGTGAGTGCATGTATTTTTTAAAACCAGAGCATTTCAAGAAATGGTTCACTCTAAAATTAAAATTCATAATATGTTCAACTCAGCATTATCCCAAAGTCAATTTAACTTCAAAGGCTCTGCAAACATGATGAATTATACCCAGCCTTTTGCCAAACTAATACAGGGCCATCTCATTAGAGCCATGTCAAAGGAACATACTGAACAATGACAAGGTGCATCTGCAGGTCAAATATTTTCTCACTATCCACTGAAATTTTAATCACTGATGACTCTAATTGAAGTTGTGTCCTACAGCACTCTGTTATGGGACTGAGAATTACTGGATGTTAATCGTGTATAACATATAATCCAGTATAATGCCAGGTACTGCATTTCCATGCACTTAAGCTGGCTGCTGCTGTTGGGGATCTTTTTGAACATCAGAAACACATACTGTACATTACTGGGTACTTCTATGAAATCAGGAGATACAGAAGAAAGAACAGATAATTTATTGTCAGAGACAGAATAGGACAGGTTATGCATTTACGATCCTAGAGAAAAAAGGACTTGCAGCACATTACTGCTTGATGAGCATCAGAGGGGATTTAAAGGTAGGAATATGCAAAACTGACTGACAAAGGGCTGTAGGACTGGAAATAAGGGGAAAACAACCCTCTGAAATGTGCTGTAGCTTTTGTCTCTTCGAGGTTCCCTCTCAAAAAGTCCATTTTGCTCTGTTCGGTCAGCTGGACTGGTGAAAACAAGCCATTGGTTGTGTACGGTCTCTCTCAGCAGGCGCATACTTCTAAGACCTGTCAGTTAACAAACCTCAAAGTTTAACACGTTTAAGGCAGATTAAGAGCCAGAAAACATGTGGGAGACTGTAAAACTACAGAGTGCAAAATGCTTTTATGATGCCATATATTGACTATATGAGCCAAACTCATGGTCCACCTACACATTACACCAACACGAGCTTTTACATAGGCACTAATATGGAGTTGGTCCCCTCTAAGCATCCATAACAGCTTCCAATCTGTTGGGAAGGCTCTCTGCAAGATTTTGAAGTGGGTCTGTGGGAGTTGTTGCCCATTCATCAGGAAGAAGTTTTGGGAGGTCAGACACTGATGATAGATGAGATGGCCTGGGTCAGTTTCAGCTCTAGTTCATACCAAAAGTGTTAGTGGAGTTGAGGTCAGGGCTTTGTGTGGGCTGATCAAGTTCTGCCACACCAAACTCATCCAGCCATGCCTATACATACCTTGTTCTGTGCACTGGGGTGCAGTCATGCTGGAAAAGAAAAGGGCCTTCTCCAAACTGTCCCCACAAAACTGAAAACATTGAATCGTCCCTTCTGTGGAAACAAGGGGCCCAGGCCAGCCCCAGGAAAACAACCTCATAGCAATATTACCTTCTCCACTAAGCTTTACAAATGGCACAATGCAGTCAGGCAGATTTTGCCAAGCCATGTTCATCCATCAGCCTATCCGATAGAGAAGCATGATTCATCACTCCACAGAACAGGGTTTCACTGCTCCAGAGTTCAGTGGCGGTGCACTTTACACCACTCCGTCTGATGTTTGGCATTGCACTGTCATAGTTACCACTGTCGTTACCACTATAGGCAGGTAACTACAGGCTCTTAGTGTTTCTTCTTGTATTTCTCTCTTCGTAAACTCATATCGTCCTTTATAGTAAACTCTCCATCATGTGCGCCGAGCCACCCCATAAGCATCCTAGAAAGGACAGGACCTCTGACCCCTGTACTGCCTGCCAGCCCGACCCCTCTGGAACTAACTCTCTGGACTGAGTCTCACCTGCCTGCCCACTCTCAGCTCCCAAAAATATAACACATCTATTACTTGAACTCATGTCTCCAAAATAAACCTGGTCAAATGCCACCTAAGTTGTGGACTGTGTCTGGGTCCATTCTTAATCATGACATGGCGATGTAAGGCTTGCCGCTGCTCAGCCATGGAAACCCTTGCCATAAAGCTCCCAGTGCACTGTTTAGTGCTGATATTAATACCAGAGGAGGTTTGGAACTCAGCAGTGATTGAGTAAGTAGAGAACTGGTGACTTTAACACACTGGGCACCTCAGCATTCAGTAACCCTGCTCTGTAGCTTTACATGCTCTGCCACTTTGTAGCTGAGTTGCCGTGTTCCTCACTGGACAACACTTAAAGTGGATCGTGGAATTTCTTGAAGGGAGTACATTTCATTATCTAAATTGTTGCGATGGTGGCATCCGATTACAATACAGCACTTAAAATAAGCAAGATCTTTAGAATGATCCATTCTTTCACAAATGTTTGCAAAGACAGACTGCATGGCTAGCTGCATGGTTTTGCGTGGAACTGAATGAAACACCTAATTTAATGATTAAGAGTTGTGGTCCAAAATTTCTTTCTATATAATGCATATCTATACTATCCAAAGCACAAAAGATGACATAAAAAATAACGTAACTCGCACTCAGTCGTTGTTTATTGCTTTCAAATGTTTCTGAGCATCACGGTTTCCTCTACCACTCTGGCCCCTGGTTGTGCAGTGAAAGTTAATGATATGTTAGCAACACAATATACCAGCAAGTACTATAAGCAAAAACCAAAAAGCCATTTTCTTCCTCCATTATCCAGTTTAGGGTCACGGATATGCTGGAGGCTTTCCCAGCTGTCATAGGGGAAGAGGCACGGTACACCCTGGACAAGCTGGCTGTCCATTATAGGCCCCACACAGAGCGAAGCAACTACTCACCCTCACATTCACACCTGTATCCCAATTTGGAGTCACCAATTAACCTAACATGCATGTTTTTGGACTGTGGGAGGAAGCCGGAGAGAATCCATGCAGTCACAGTGAGAACATGCAAACTCTGCACAGGAAGGCCCCAACTGACCAGTGGATTTGAACCCTCCAGCCTGGTGTACAGGAAAGCCACTCACAGAGAGTTGGCTTAACTCTGCCAAGGGGCAGATGACAATCTAATTGATTCCATACCAGAATCTGAACAGTTTATATAAAGGAAAACCCATTTATAGAGAGCCTGTTCACTTCTTATTAATCCAATTGTACCGAAATTGGTTGCAATTCACTTACAAGGTGCTGGCAAGACAGAACACTGATGTCTCAGTGACAAAGAGCCGAGCTAAAAGGGATAAAACAATTCTTTACACCTGTTTCTGGGAAAAAGCCCACCTTTTAGTTTATGCTTTGAAAACACAGTTAGGTCCACAAGTTTAGGGACAATTACATATATTTTTTTTTCTTTCTGTACACCACGACAGGAAATTTAAATAAATCAGTCTAAATGTGACCAAAATGCAGACTTTCAACTTTAATTCAAGGGCTTTGGCAAACGAGTGACTTTAACTGCTGAGGAATTATAGAAAAGTAATGGGACAACTGACTGATGACTGGCTGGCCAGACTGCTTTGAACTGATAGGAAAGAAACAGTAACTCAAATAATCACTTGTTACAACAAAGATATGCAGAAGAGCATCTCTGGATGCACTATACTTCGAACTTTGAAGCAGATGGGCTACAGCAGCAGAAGACCGCACTGGGTGCCACTCTTGTCAGCTAACAGGAAACTGAGGCCACAGTTTGCGCAGGCTCACCAAAATTAGGCAATAAAAGCCTGGAGAAATGTTGTCTGGTCAATGAGTCTTATTTTCTGCTGCCACATTCAGATGGTAGCTTTAAAATGGACCAAAAACAACATGAAAGCATGGTTCCATCCTACCTTGCATCAATGGTTCAGACTGTTGGTGGGGGATATTTTCTTGGCACACTTTGGAGCCCTCAGTACCAGGTGAGCATCAGGCTGTGCTATATGTCAACATATATTGGATGACAGATACAGATGTCTGTTGTTTCACAGTCTGTTCTACAATTTATTTCATGCTGTTCCATGCTGTTACTTGTGTATTTAAGGGCATTTTGAAACCATTTAATCGCTTGCTACGATAATCAAATCTTGTATTAAATGTCGTTGAAATGTGCTGCTCTTTGCACCGTGTGTTGCACACACACACACACACAGTCAGAATAGTTTAGTGAATCTGGCTAACATTAACACTGTTAGCAGCAGTAGTTTTGCTTCTTTACAGGCTAACATCCACACAGCTGAGCAAACTGTGGCTGAACATCACTTTGGTCATTGCCATCCACCTGGAGTGAGTGAGCATAATTTAAACACCACAGCCTATCTGAGTACTGTTGTTCATGACGTCTATCATTTCATTAAAACAGTGTAACCATCTTCTGATGGTTGCTTGCAGCGGGATAACGCACAATGTCACAAAGCTCAAATCATCTCAAAGTGGTTTCTTGAACATGATGATGAGTTCACTGTACTCAAATGGCCTCCATAGTCACCAGATCTCACTCCAATAGAGCACATTTGGGATGTGGTGGAACAAGAGTTTCATAACATGGATTTACAGCCAACCAAAATCACTGAGGAAAGTTTCCAGCACCTAGTTGAAGCTACAGCGTGAAGAGCTGAGGTAATTCTGAAGGCAAAAAGGGGTCCAACCTGGTTCCTGCAAGTGGTATCTAATGAAGCGGTTGACAAATGCATAGAGTTCATGAAACAACTTTTCTGAAAGGATAACCATAATTCCACAAAGGTTGGGATATTGCATAGAATATTAATAAAAAAGCTATTTTAAAAATACTAGCTCATGTTGAATCTGATGGGAGCAATACTTCTCACATGGTCATGTTTCCCGCTGTGTAGCATCCAATCTTCTTTTAACAGCAGGCTGTAAACATCTGGGAACTGAGGTGACCAGCTGCTTTGGGGATGTACGGTTCCAGTTGCTCAACAGTCCTGGGTCTTCTTTGTCATATTTTGCATTTAATGATGAACCAAATGTTTTCAACTAGTCAAAGGACTACAGGAGGCCAGTCTAGCACCTGGGCTCTTCTACTGTGAAGCCATGGTGTTAAAATAGCTGCAGTATGTGGTTTAGCATTGTCTTACTAAAATATGCAAGGCTTTCCCTGAAAAAGAGGCTGTCTGAAGGGGAGCACGTTACTCTAAAACTTTATATACTTTTCAGCATTAATGGTGCCTTTCCAGATGTGCAACTTTCCAGTATCATAGGCACTAATGCACCTCCATACCCCATGCCATACAGGCTTTTGAACTGAGCACTGAAATCAAGCCAGATGGTCCCTCTCCTCTTTAGTCCATAGGACACAGTGTCCATGATTTCCAAAAGGAATTTCAAACTTTGAGTCACCTGACCACAGAACAGTTTTCCGTTTGTGGATGGCACAGCCCACTGTGTTCACAGTCAATGATTTCTGGAAGTCTTTCTGAGCTCATGCAGTGATTTCCACAACATAATAATTTCACCAACATCCAATATTGTCCCTTGTGCACAGAAATGTCTCCAGATTCTCTGAATCTTTTGATGATATGTACTGTAGATGATGGAATATTCAGAGTCCTTGCAATTTTACATTGACGAACATTATGAAATTTCGTCACAATTTAAAGATGCAATTTGAGGCAGATTTCTGAATCTCTGCCCATGTTTACCTCTGAAAGACTCTGCCTCTCTAATGTGCTCTTTTTATACCCAATCACATCACTGTCCTGTTGCCAAAGAACTTAATTTGTTGGAACTCCAGCTTTTGCTTTTCAGTACCACTTACTTTTCCGGGCTTTTGCTGCCCTTTCCCAACTTGTTGGAGATATATTGCTGCTATCACATTCAAGCTGATGTAAATGTCTCACTTTCAACATTTGATATCTTTTGTAAAGAAAAAATCAGCTTATAAGATCTACAAATCATTCAACTGTATTTTTATTTACATTTTACGTTGCTCGCACTTTAAATGTCAGTTGCTTTCAGGGTTCCAAAAGCAAGAGAAAGGTAAAGGGTGTCTTTTTTGGGGGGGGATCTTGTTAGTGAAGTTGGTAAAATAATCAGAACAGTCTTAGGGTAGGCAGCCCATGCAGCAGTCTGTCAGCCGTACTTGGATCCAGTCCCTGAGCAAGTTCAGCAGCATGTCAGGCTGCCACATACCACCATGGTAGTCTCACTGATGGTCCATCAGGACTGCAGTTCTCTTCTGCTCCTTTCTACTTTCTCCTGTTGTCTGGCCTGCAGGTGCTGCTCCTGAGGCATTTTATTCAGCAATTCACAAGTGAATTCTTTCCAAAGTGAAACAGGAGTGTTTTATAAAATATACTGCGATTTGGTTATTTTGGTTAATGATTTATCTCTGGTATTTAAATTTTATGTCTTGCCTCCTGGAGATAGAAGAGGAGAAACCTTCTCTGCCTTTGTGGCTACATGTTGTTTATAATGGCTTGCAATGAGCATAGATTTTTCAGGCCAACTAAGTTCCACTTTCTCAATATTTAATAAAAAAAATTAGCTTGCATGGTTAGAGAAACATAGAAGAGTTTAATGTTAAAAACTTGAACTGGAAAAACTAATTATATGAGGGTTAGAACTGGGTTAAAACTCTGCATGTGTCCATAAACCGCCTCATGTTTAAAATATTTGCAGCATAATGCTTTTTGATGTCACAAAACATCTCCCTTTCAGAGTTTCTGCACAGCCCTTACAGGAAGACTTTCCTTTCTTGAAGAATGAGCTCACCAGCTGCTACAGTGAAGATCTGAGCTTTGCATGCAAGACTGTCTGCCAGTGTTCCTATAATGAACACAAAATCTGAGCCTCTGAGAGGAACAATTCAAAGCACCCGAATGCAGCCAGGTTCACAACAGAACAGGTGGTTAAAGAAGCTGTTTAAAGAAACTTGTGGGGTTAGCAAGTGCATTTGGGAGAGGAGATTCTATCAGAGAATCTGGTTTTAGAAAAAACCAAAGTACACCCCCATGATTTCGCAGCTTTAACACCTTTAGCAGCAAGTAATCCTTTTCTGTTTGACTTTTTCAGTATCTCACTTTGTTGCTGAGGAATTTTGGCCCATAGCTTCGTAGCTTCAGTTCAGTGAGTTTGTGGGCATTTGTTTATGCACTGCCACAGCATTTCAATCAGGTTGAGGTCATTGTAAAACCTTGATTCGTTTCTTACCCAGCCATTCCTTTGTAGATTTGCTGCTGTGCGTGGACTCATTGTCCTGTTACATGACTCAATTCTGGTCAAGCTTTAGTTGTCAGACAGACGGCCTCACATTTAAGTCTACAATACTTTGGTATATAGAGGATTTCACGTCAACTCAAAGTGCCAGACATCTTCACTTTGGTCTCATCTGTCCAAACGACAATGTCTTGCGGTTTGTTCAGATGCAACTTTGCAAAGCTAAACTGTATTCTGTTTAAAGAGAATAGGCTTTCACCTGGTAACTCTCCCAAATAAGCCATACTTGTTCCAACATTTTTAAACATTAGCATTTTGAATTTGTAAGGCGTCGACTCCTGGGGAGATTGTGGGATTGTGTTAACACACACCTGAACGCTCTAAACCAACAAAACTTCCTCTTTATAGAGGTGCTCACACTAGCTAATGATCAATTAATCAAGTGCATTTTATTAGCAGCACCTGGCTGCTTCTTGCCTTCTTCATCTCAGTAGAAGCAGTAAGGGTGTACTTAGTTTTTCACAGGACTGCATGGAGTCCTGTGAAACTGTTTTTATTCCTATGACTGTAACGGCAAAGTTGCATTGGTATGGTTGGTAAATTTACAACCATAAGCAGTATAAATTATATACAGGGAGAAACCACAGTAACTCAGCCACAAATTGTCAGACCATATAAAGTTGCAGAGCAGGGTTGCCAAGCGCTGAGGCACCCAGTGCATAAAGGTCACCAGTGCTCTGCTGACTCAATAACTGCAGAGTTGCAAACCTCCTCTGGCATTGACATCAGCACAAAAACTGTGCATCGGGAGCTTCAGAGTTTCCATGGTTAGCAGCTGTATGCGAGGCTTAGATCACCACGCACAATGCCAAAATGTTGGATGGAGTGTTGTAAAGCGATGGTTTAGCTTATGAAAGTATTCTGGACAATTCTATGCTCCTAACTTTATTGAAACAGTTTGGAGAAGACTTTTTACTGTCATATTTTAATCTGTGTGAGTGCAGAGAGTGAGAATCCAAACGGAGGACTCCAGGAGGCAAGGCGAGTTAGACTAAAAGGGCTTTAATAAGCTAAAAGACCTCCAGGAAGACAAAATCCACAGGAACATGAAAACCGTGCATACACAGGGATCCAACATTGACAACACCACCCTGAACTGAAGAGAAGCAGAGTATAAATAGACACAGACTTGACGAGCAAAGAAGAAACAGGTGGGAGAGGAGCACAGGTAGCAGCAATCAAGGGCAGGGAGTAAAACTGAACATAACACACAAGACCAGACGGGGTACCAAAATAAAACAGGAAACAGACACCATAACTGAGAACATGACACACACCAAACTTGATGAAAGACAGGAACACAGCAGAAAAACATTTGGAGACTAAATGACTAACATAGGGAGGCTCACTAGAGTAAAAATATAGACAGAAGTGCAAAAACCACATAAGCACGGCAGGGTTTAACTGTAATATAGAAATAACAGATCATATAACTAAGAATTTCCAAAACCCAGAAGAACTAAAACTCAAAGAGTATGACAAACTCAAAACATTAAAAAAACCATACTGCAAAACTCAAGATCATGACATTTTTCTGCTCTAGCATGACTGTGCCCCAGTTCACAAAGGAAGGTCCATAAAGCATGGCTAGATGAGTTTAGTTTGGAAGAACTTGACTGGCCCCCACAGAGCCCTGACCTCAACCCCATCCAACATATGGGATAAGCTAGAATGGAGATTGCGAGCCTGGGCTTCTTGTTTAACATTATTGTTTGAACTTCATATTAATACATATGGATTTAGAAGGGGATGTCATAAACACTCCTGTAGGTGTAACGTGTAGGTGGACCAGTACCTTTGTCCGTTGTACAAGTATATGTGACTCCTGATGTTTATAGGTATATTATTAAAACCCATCCCCACTTAATATGTTCCGGAACCAATATAACAGTTGACATTTTAAAATACTCTGTTGGGAAAAAGTTAAATAACAAACCTCTAATTTTACAGGTTCACCTCAGGCTCTTCCATCATTTATGTCACCAGTTGACTCTTGTCAATTGGAGAATTTAATTATGATATATAGTAAGTCCAAAATGCTTCTGTACAATCGAGTTCTGTCAATATTGCATTGCCACAACCTTTCTTTGCATTATTGAACATTAGATGATGGGGGATTTTATCATGATGCTTTTTTTTCTGTTAAGTCGATTCTGCTGCAAACCTGGTCATGGTGATGTTTTCCATTGCTGCACTAATTGGACCGAAGCCTGCCTCTGCAGTAATTTCAGAAGGTTGCTGCTGGGAAGGAGTCAATACTTGGACTGAAGATCATACCTGTAATAAATTTTAGATTACATGGACGGAATCAATACTTAGAAATTATTCCCTGCACATATACGTAGAGGTGCCTGACTGAGATTGATACTCTCACATCCAAAGTGAGAACAAACCAGCCACCGGTAGTGTGAATGTATGAGCATCAGGCTGTATTAATAAATAAAGGTGCAGTAACTGCATATGACCTATCTATACATGAAACCCCTCATATTCGTGCCACTGTGTATACTGTGTATATCAAACCATTATTGTGATTCTTTCTAATCCTCACCAACTGTTTAATTTTTAAGGGAATGGAGTAAACTTGTTTTTTCTTGTTCTTTCGGCTGCTCCCGTTAGGGGGTCACCAAAGTGGATCATCTGCCTCCATCTTGTCCTATCCCTTGCATCCTCTCCCCTCACACCAACCCTCTGCATGTCCTCCTTCACTACATCCATGAATCTTCTCTGTGGTCTTCCTCTTCTCATCCTGCTTGGTAGCTCCATCTTCAACATCC
>VUQH01004867.1:10897-31467 GCA_015106775.1 Etroplus canarensis | reverse complement strand
GAAGCCATACTGCTGCTCACTGATGGTCACCTGTCTTCTTAACCTAGCTTCAACAACTCTCTCCCATATCTTCATGGTATAGCTCATCAACTTGATCCCTCTGTAGTTACTGCAGCTCTGCACATCACCCTTATTCTTGAAAATTGGCACCAGTGCACTTCTTCTCCATTCCTCAGGCATTCTCTCATTCTCCAAGATCGTGTTAAACAATCTGGTTAAAAAGTCCACTGCCCTCTCTCCTAGACATCTCCGTAGCTCCACAGGTATGTCATCTGGACCAACTGCCTTTCCACTCTTCATCCTCTTCATAGCTGCCCTCACTTCCTCTTTACTAATACTCTGCACTTCCTGATTCACTATCTTTCCTCCATCTGGCCTCCTCTCTCCCTCGATTTCCTCATTCATCAGCTCCTCAACGTACTCCTTCCATTTTTTCAACACACGTTCTTCACTTGTACATTTCCATCTCTGTCCTTAATCGCCCTAATCTGCTGAACTTCCAGCTCTGTCTTGTCAAACAATACAAGTCCTTCTCTCACTTCCTTGGTGTCCAGCCTCTCATACAACTCACTATAAGCTTTTTCCTTTTCCTTTGCCTTTGCCACTTCTCTCTTTGCTGTGCACCTAGACTCCCAGTACTCCTGTCTACTTTTTTCATCTCCCTTACCATCCCATTTTTTCTTTGCCATCTCCTTCCAAAGAAAAAGTGAGACAGACTATAATGTAGTTGTAGTTTAACACAGCTAAAATTGATTAAAGCATATCTTCATATTTTCTGTGGGATTAATAAAGTACCTATCTATCTCTGTCTCTTATCTATCTAGAATAACCTATAGTGTTTAGCTCATCTGGCCAAAGGACTGAGAAGCTAATGCCATGGCAAGGTGTCTGTCCGTTCATCCATTTGTCCACAAGTCCCTAGAATCCTCCTACAGCCCTGGTCAGATTTTAGTGAAACTTGCGCATAGTTCACCTAGTAGATCTTTGCACAAATTGTGCTCAAGATCATATTTGTGATTTAATGGGCAGTTTTCCATTTTTATCAAGAATCATGAGTCCTAAGAGTATTGGTCTGGATTGTAATGTTCATAAAATGAGTGTTTGCATGTGCCTGTTTGCCATCAACGCATAATTGCTGTCATTAGGTTTATTTATGGCATAATAATTACTTAAGCTAGGTTAGGGTTAGTGGCATTGGTGTAACATTGTTTCCTGGCAGGCGATTATGGAGCAAAAACCTGGTTCGCCATTTTTGTGGGTGGAAAATCTGAAGGTCAGTTCACAACCGTCCTCTGTTGCTATCCCTATATTTGCTATCCCTATTGTGCTGGCAGACTTTTGATGATTCTCTTATTTTAGATGGTAGACCTACTGCTAAATGCTCTGTGATAGCTTGAAAGATCACCTTTCTACACATTTTGTGTACCACTTGTATCCTGTTAGATGGTGATAATCAGGATCTTAGTGGCCATGATCGTGGAGAGAGTGGTTCTATTGTTTGACTCCCACATTAAGAAGGCATGGTTGGGGCCTTCCTATTACTATTATTCTAAAATCAGTAATATGGTCAATACTATGACATACTGATATCTTCGCATATTTTAAAACTTTTTATTGGCAACTAGTTGTTGGAGAACAGACAGATAAAAGAGGAAAAGCAACATAAAGTGTCTTAGTAACTTGTTGAGCTGCCATGGATCACCAGAACAGCTTCAGTGCATCTTTTCGTTAATTCTCCAAGTGTATGGAAGTCTACTGGTGGAATGAATTCCCTTCTTCTAAAGAAGACATGTCCAAAGTCCAGCCTGGGAGCCAATCATGGCCAGAGGTTAGATTTTTAATGGCCTGTAGCTCCTGTTTTAAAGTATTAATTATGATTTAACCGAACTGATAAATCATACAAGTTCAAAATGCAGTTTCCATTTTCACTTGATGGTGGCAGCACTATATTATCTATATTACAAACTTATGGATAATTTCTGCTGCTGGGCAGCTGTAAATATTTTTTCATTAAAAAATGAAAAAATTGTGTTGTCTAATTTGCCGAGAGAGTATTGCTGTTCATAAGGCACTATCAGACAAAACATGCTAATGTATATCACAAACTAACAGGGAGCGACTGTGCTGAAAAAGTAAATCAACTTAAAGCTGGCTTGGTCTCACAACAGCAGTTGTTCATGCAGGCCTGTGATTTATTAATCCCAGGGGAGAAATTACTCACATTACAGGCATTCTGTTCATTATACATAAATATCGATAAGGAGATAGCAGTATATTTAAGAAGACGGAGCATTAAAAAAAACTTATGTTCAGTAAAAATACCACCAAAGCAAGCTAAGAAGTGCCTATGTAATCACTAAACATGGCAAACCTTTTACAGAGGGTGCCTTTATTAAAGACTGTCATGAAAATGGTGGAGAACATTTACATCAAGTGATATGTATTAAGTTTTATGATTTTAAAAAAATGTCTGGAGAGACTCTTGGCCCCTGGGGATTTTCCTGGTAATAAATCTGGCACTCTTTGTTTAAAGTTTGGATGCTCATGTCCTAAAAGTTGCTCGCTCATTTGGTTTTGATGATGATGGTCGAGGGTGCTGTCTATAACTTAGGGTCGAGAGGTATTGGATACAAAAGCAATAGCATGAAATTGAGATAATTTTCAGACTCATCAAACCATTCAATGACCACTTGTGTCCTGTGCATGGGGTCATTGTTATCCTTGGAGTGAACACTCCCATCAGAAATTTTCCATCACAGGATAAGAAGCTGTAAGCTAAAATCACTCGGAAGAAAAAACTTTGGGCAGAGTGTCTGCAAATCGTTACAAAGGTAGCAGCACATGGGGTTCAGTTTTTCTTTAATTTTACCAATGACTCATTATTTCTTTGTATTAATTTCTTTATTTTTTAATTTAATTTTTCTATGTCTCGTATTTACATATAAATTTATATCTACTATTTTATGGATTTCACTTTGAGTGTTTATGGGACATTTCACTTATACATTAAGGTTTATATATCATTTTCTTATCTTTCATATCTATAAATATTTATGTCTATTGGAGCATCAGTAATGCAAGCAATTTCACCCCCTAGGATTAATAAAGGATTCTGATTCTGAAAACCAAAATCTTTACTTGTGCTGTAGGACTTCTTGTAATTTGCTTATTGTTCTTTTTCAGACCGACCACTTAAGTACAGTGTGAATGGGTAACCAGTGAAGAGTGAACATCAAACAGTCTTCAAACAATTAAAAGGAAGCTGATATTTGGGAAGCAAGTGAAGACTCCAGGCAAGAACTCTTGATGAAGATTCTTCACACATACTGTTTTACATGATGTTTTTCAGTAAGATTTTTGTCTTTGTTTTTTTTTTTTTTTTGTTTTTTAGAACGTTAACTCAATGTCCTTTGACCTTGATGTTCCCAAACTCCTAATTATTGTTTGAGTGAATAGTGCCTTGAGCTAGTTTCTCCACTGTGTGGAGCTCTTGTTCTGCACTAGTGTATTGGGTTTCTGAAGGGTATGACCACCTCAGTCAGTGTTCCTGTCCGATTTATGGTTTTTTTGAACATTATTTATGACCCCAGATGACTTTTGATTACTGTACACAGTGTTATTTTTGCAAGTGAGCATATACCACAGAAAGCCTGGAGGATTTTCTCTCTGACAGCCTTACTGTCGTGTCACAGCAAGTCACAGGTCTCATCACAGACCCTTGAGCAGTATGTTGTAAGGATGCTTAAGTAAGTGGGACAAACTCTCTGGCAGGTGGTTGCTGTGTGTAGATTCAGTATTTCAGTCAGATTTTTTTTTAATGTGAAAGGTGCTTTCATTCAGGCAATAACTGACTTGTGGTCAGATTGTATATGTGTTTGTATTTTGGATCCTTCCGTGTTGGTCCTTTAATTTCCTAAGGATCCACCATTACAGTATGTCTTATTGTAGAACTGCTCCTATTTTTTTTTTATGCCATTTATTCATTGTCTGCAAAATAAATATTTTTGTCCTGATGAATCTAATAGCAGGATGTGATTCTGGCCTTCAAACGCTGGCCTTGCTCTCTCGAGTCCTCTGCACTGAACCATGAAATAAAGTCTCGCATTCAGCAGCATGCCAATTTAATAAGTGAAAGTGTTTGTAATGATTCTGTTTCAGCTTGCTACAGTGTTGGCCATGCAGCAGCTCAGTCAGCCGTGCTGTATGTGTGTGTTGCTTTGCAGTCATTACATAAACCAGAGCCCAAAGCACTTGCCCAACCACAGGAGCAGCTGCAGAAGGGATCTGGGAATTCATAAGACATGTCATTTGAAAATTTCAAAACTTGGGGAGAGCAAGGGGGATCAAGTCAGGAACTGGTCACTGCATCGGTCTTTGTCCTGTTTGTGACCTTTTTAAACCCCCCCCCCCCCAGGACTTCTGAATTTTTTAATCACCTCCACAGATGTTCACAGTTGAGGCAGTCATTGCGCTGCTGTGGAGAGAGACTGTTGGGAATACAGTTGACAGTTAAAAGGGTAGTGCTTTGTCCGGGGATTGAAGGAGAGACTCTACTCTAACCGACAAAAGAAACTTTGAACTTCTATTGTTCCTCAACAGATCAAGTTTTTAGTCTCTTTTCACACACCTGGTCTCTTTGGATTTAGATTCTCCTTACAGCTTAGCAGCTAGAGCGAGCTCAACTTAGGTCTCATCTAAAGTAACAAACAACAGAAAGTGTCCTTATGACCCTGTCTAGGGCAGGATGTCCTGGCTGTTTTAAAACACTGTTAATAAAATCAGCAAGTTTGCTCTCTGCACTGTCTCTGTGTGCTTTGCCAAGACTTTCAGACAGGAGAGGGCTGTATGGATAAAACCATCATCACAGTATATGTCACTTTACTGTGATTTATTATATCATAATATAAATATTGTGGAAAATCATTTGAGAGGTTTATGGATGAAATAACCAGGTGGAAATTCCTGTTCAAGACTAAACCAACCAATTAAATCCCACACTAGATGCTTAGAGGTACTTACTAAGGATTCACTGGGCTGTTAACCAAAATATTAAATAATAATCTATCTTATGCAATGTAGAATTTTTTTTTTCCTTTTTTGTTATTTATTCCACTGTTTGTGCCATGGAAACAAAAATAACTGAACTTATTTAAAGTCTTTAAGCACTCCATCACACTGTCTTTGAACATTTAGCCAACACACAATTGACACAACAGATAAACATTGGCTGCTGCCTTCAGTAAATGGGATTATTGGAGGTATGCCAGTATTGGTGAACAAGAGCGATATTGGCTGATACTGATATTCAGCTGATATATCCATGCAGCTCTAGTACATAATGATACTGATGCAAAATCACATAAATTTCCACGAAAGCAGTTCTCAGAATCCAGTGTGATGAATATGCAGGGTGATCAGGTCAAGGTGAAAAGTTGCACTAGCTTAAGATTTCAAATACAGTTAGTTAAATGGTTGTTCCAGGCAGCTATTTTCTGTCTTTACTTTTAATCATAATTGACTAAAAAAATGTTGCCTGTGAAATCTGTTTCTTGTAACACTGCAGGGAGTTTGTGCTTTTTGCAACTCCTCATTGCCCCAATCTTTTCAACATTCTCTGGAAAGTCAAAACTTACTGTTTCTAGATATTGGTGTGACAGGGTGGTGTGGTGGTAAGCAATGCCACCTTACAACAAGAGGGATAGACTGGTTAGATTCTGCTGGTCTAAGGAGTAAGTGAAGGTGTTGAGAATGGGCGTCTTTCTCTAGATGTCTTTTCAGTGATCTGAAAAGACAACTTTTCTTGTTTCAGCCAAATCTCAACGTTGTTTAGGCGTCTGGCAAAGTCGTCCTTATTCTTTTTTCCCTGAGTTTTTGCTGGGTGGGATCCTTTAGCTCTTGAATATTGGAGTCGGTGTAGACTTCAAAAATCCAGTAATGGTTGAGCTCAGTGATGCAAACACAAACAGTCAGTTCATGTTGGCTCACTGGCGGTTGATGTAAATGAGATCACATTTCCTGCCACAGTGTGGGAGAAGAATGCCAGGTGGAGGGAGTACATCCACCGCTACTGGCCACTGAGCAGCTCCACTGGTTCTACCAGCTCGATCGGTTCTCAATCTAAGGTGAAACGATGATGTATGTTCAGCTGGGAGTGCACCCCAAGGCTGCTGAGACATACTACCCTGTAAAATCTATCATGTAGAAAAAAGTCCTGTCTCTATAGGTTCTTCTGACGACTCTAACAGACCCATTAAAAGCTTCTCTAGCCTACAGAGAAATTTACTGATGTCTTCTTCAGCCTAACCCCTCTGTGAACTGACAGGCATAATAATTGTTTGTGTAATTAATCATCCACGCTGGTTGCAGGCTGAATCTATTTGCTTCTGAGACAAATACACACACAAACAGCGTAAGGAGAGATGTTTTAATTTTATGCCTGACATCTAAAGGCCTTGGATGTTGCTTTGTTGTGTGTGGTTGACATTGAATTTTCCCATTTCATTCCCTGCTCTTGTCACACACAAACGCACACACATTGCAGCTGGTGACTCAGGGTCTCGCTTGGTTGGTCTTCAGGGCTCTGAGGATTTGTAACCTAAAATCCAGACTTGCACAGTGACAGTGTAACATCTCAGTAACTCTGCAAAACATTTGAAGTATGGTAGGGTTTGCAAGTGGAGGAAAAGAGGGAGATGGAGGGAGAGAGCGTGATAATTCGGCCATGCAATTTGGACTTAACATACTGATGTGTTCACCAGTGCTGCATGCCACAAGCAGGAAGGAGATAAAATGAAGTAAACGCTGCAGTTCAAAATACAGCTGAAGATCAAACTCAGAAATTAAAGGGGAATGTAAATCTGCTCATGATTAATAACATTTAAAGCTTGTTTTCAGGCATTTTATGCTTTTGTTGGCCAGTGAAAGAGAAAATATACATGGAGTAAAACAAGACAGTAAAAGAATGACACACAGCCTAAACGACAAAATCCAGGGCTGAAAACGAAAAATGAAGCCAACATTGGAAGGGGCAAAAACTGCAGTTCATCTAATGGCCACTTGAGGCAGGCTCCAAAAGGGAGTTAATCCCCACAGACTCCCACATTAAAATGTCAAACTTTACAGCATTAAAAAACATATTTACAGCTGGTACAAAATACAGTTTTGAGATGGTAGCTGACACTAGATGGAGACTAAAAGAAATGCCTGAATTGATTAAGAGGTGCATATAGTATTGTTTGCTGTGCAGTTAGTTGCACTGACAAGCTATCCAAGAAGTCTATGCCCTAGTTTTGGTGAATGAAATTCTAGTATTTCATTTATATGTTACTTAGCACGAATTAGCAAGTATATGTCGATGGGTAATGCACCTGTACAGTTTATGAATGTTCCTTAGAGTTAACTGGTAACTTAGCAATTTACCCTCAAGTTGTGGCTGTAATGCTAAAATTGAGCCTTCAAAACAGGACTATGTTGGCTACATCCAGCTTTTACATATAGTTGATACTCCAGCCAACCTGGAACTGAAGTAGGGACTTGCTGCTGAGAGCATCTGCACCCATGCGGTATACACCTTAACTACCCTGCTGCTGAGTTGACATTGACTTTAAATGTTATCTTAATGGCTTTGGAACAGAATATCCAGCCTCTAACGGGTGTATTCCAATCCTATGATGGCCTGTTTGAACGGCAGAATAACAAAAGGCTATCGTCGCACCCACCATACATTCAGATGCTTAGACAAAAATTGCTCCAGGGGAGGCAAGTCTGGTGGAACTTCAGGGAGAGGAAAAAATGCAAAAAAAAAAAAGAAAAGAAAAGAAAAAAGATTCCCAAAATATCCTCCCTGTTCTATCTGTGAAGTTGAAAGTGACAACTGCAATACCTTTGTTCTCGGAGTGCAGCTGCAAAAATAGCTTTCAATAATGTATTAGGAGAATAAAGACTGTGAGCTGATTTCTGGGGAGAAGGCGCTCAGCTCTGTGTATGTGCCAAGACCAAGAGCTTTCACTGCTGTGCACCGACTGTGAGAAAAGATCAGGCTGGTGAACACAAACTGATCCCCTTGACTTCTAAGATTGCTCTACTTATCCACGGGGGAATAAAATCCTGGCCTTGGAATAAACAGCTTATTCCTATACATATATTAACGTCTGATCTTACTGAACTATTACTAAAACAGGATAAATGGTCAGAGTTCATTCCTAAAATTTTGTATATGCACAGTGTTGTGTGGACAACCACTGTTTCCCCATCTGAGCAGAACAGCAATGTAATGATTCCGAAATGCAAAGTGCCTTGACCAGCAGAGCATTCTCCTGAGGCGATGAGGGTTTAATTTCTTGTGTGCCTTCATGTGATAAGTGGCGGTCCAAATGTTGTGACTTTCCTTCAAGCTCTGTGGAGCCTAGCCAACTGGAGCACAAGTGAGGAAAAAAAACAGCGTGATCAGGAATGTGAAGAAAGCAGCACAACCGAATGCCAGGCGGGCATCAATTATTAAGATATGGGCGATAGCTGTGACAATATATCTTTATTGCATCCAGAAGGAATGGGATATTTTATGATAGATTCACTACATATCTACCATGACTGTAAAGCAGGGTGTCAGACCTCTTTAGTTTATGGGCCATTTACAGCTTAATTTGAAATCAAGTGGGCTGGACCCCAAAAACTATTGCATGATGACCTATAAAAATTATCTTCCAAATTATGACCTCTCTTTTGGGATACAGGCCACTCTCACCATGGAGGGTTGCGTCAGGAAGGGCATCCGGCGTAAAACCTCTGCCAAATTACCAATGTGGATTAATCCGCTGTGGCGACCCCTTGGTGGAGAATACAAGGGAGCAGCCGAAAGATACATTTTAGTTAAAAGGGAAAAAGTACATTCTGAAAATCTTCATGTCTTTAGAAAACTTAATGAAACACATTGGCACAGCTTCTTTGCTTAATCATCTCAGTATGGCAGGCCATGACAATAAGGCTTTAAAGCTGATAATGTTTAGATTAAAGTATCAGTTGGGACAACAGCAGTAGACTTGAAACGAAGGCCTTCCTGTTGCAAAACATAGTGGAAAGTCCAAAAGTGATACCCTCCTCTGCAATCTTTACATTATGCAGGGTGATCTGGTAAACTGAATTGGATCATATTGACTATTCAGTCTGCAGACAATATAATTGAGATCCTTATCTAGACATACACTCATAACCACCTTATTAGGTACACCCTAATAAAAGCCCAGGTTTCACCCCTTTTTTGAATCCAGAACTGCCTTAATTCTTCATGGCATGGACTCAACAACGTGCCAAAAACATTCTTTAAAGATTTTGGTCCATATTGACATGGTAGCATCACACAATTGCTGCAGATTTGTCAGCTCCACATCCATGATGTGAATCTCTAGTTCAACCACATCCCAAAAGTGCCCTATTGGATATAGATCTGGTGAGTGTGGATGTCATTTGAATTTGTCATGTTCAAGAAACCAATTTGAGATGATCTGAGCTTGTGCTATGGTGAATTATCCTGCTGAAAGCAGCCACCAGAAGATAGGTAAGCTGTGATCATAAAGGGGTGGACATTGTCAGCAACAATATGCAGGTAGGCTGTGGCATTTAAACAATCCTCAGTTTGTATGAAGGGGCTTGAAAGTGTGCCCACACCACAGGGGGTGGCAATGGCTTAGTGCATCAGAGGACTCACTTGGAAGCCAGAGGGTTGCTGAAGACCCACCTGGACCTGGACCCTGTGGCCACTCAAGACCTGCTGGTTCAAGACCTATATGTGTGGAAGTGGACCAGAGGCCTGAGAGATGTTGGCTAACCCCCCGAGCATTGGCGAGTTGCCCCTGAGCAAGCCATTGACCCCCCCCACATCGCTCCCTGGCACCCGCAATGGGCAGCCTTACTTGGTGACTTCCCCCACTGCATGCTGCATGTAAAACTGTGTGTGTGTGTGCGTGCATTCTATCGGTAGGAGTATTGGTGATTTTATTTTCCCCAGCTGGGGATTAATAAAGTTGTTTGTTAGTATGTTTTTGTTTGTTTATTACACCATCACCACCAGCCTGAACTGCAGGTACAAGGCGGGATGGAAGAATGCTTTCATGTTGCTGAATAGAACAACCAATTCTTCTTTTCCCAATCTTCTATTGTCCAATTCTGGCGAGTCTGGGAGAACTATAACCTGAGTTTCCTGTTCTTTGTGGACAGGAGTGGTCTTCTGCTGGTATAGCCCATCTGCTTCAAGGTTTGATGTGAATTCGGAAATGTTCTTTTGCATTCTTTGCTTGTAATAAGTAGTTATTTGAATTACTGTTGCCTTCCTATTAGCGGCAGGGAGGCAGTCAGGACATTCTCCTCAACCTCTGGCGTCAATAAGTGATTTTTTTCACGTTAACTCCTGTTCACTGGATATTTTCTCTTTTTTAGCGCATTCTCTGTAAACCATAGAGATGGTTGTGCAGGAAAATCCCAGTAGATCAGCAGTTCCTTAAAATACTCAGACCAGCCTGTCTGACACCAGCAACCTGCCACATTCAAAGTCACTCAATTCACCTATTTTCCCCATTCTGATATTTGGTTTAGATTTCATCAGGGCCTGCATACCTAAATGCATTGAGTTGCTCCATATGACTGCCTGATTGGACAGTGGGGTTGAGCAATTTAACATGCTTACTTAAGTATCTAGTAAGTATGTTTTTTGCTCCACTTCACAATTGTTCCATGAAAAAGTATACACTTTTCTCCATTTTAGTTTCATAATTTCATAACTGTATCAAAACATAGTATTGTTGTAAATGCAAAGGGTACAGTATCAAATAATCATTAATAACCCAGTGCATATCGATCACATTTGGTTATGAATTTAAATATTTGCATATAGTAGTAATGTTGATTGGCTAATTTATACTTAATAGGCTTTGTCATCTGTATTATGAGGCCCAAATAAGTTTTGTGGCTCCATACAGATTTTATTTGGTCAAAAATTGCTCAGAAATGCTTTTTTGATAGTAAAGGTTGCTAGCGAAGTTATTATAAATGGTGGAACATGAATGTCTAAACGTAATAAGGCTAAATTTTAGTCTCAGATGCCTTGTGACAACCTATATTTAATTTTAAAATGTAAGAATGGTCTCTCCAGAGCCACAGTCAGCTTAATGCAACTGTGTTTCCCACCCACCTCTTTTCACTCCCCATGGATTTTTATGCCACTGCTGCACGTCATTAAATTTTGTCTTCTGTCTCCCATAGTTCGTATGTTGTCCTTGTCTCTCTATGTCCACCCCTCCCCCAAATTCAGAAATAAATAATAATTTTATGTATTAGTGAAGTTGCAGTAATAACTAAAATTGAATTGAAAACTCTGAATAGTGCTTCATGACAAGGAGACCACGGTTTACCTTATAATACAACTTTCTGACAGTGACATACGGACACCGCAGCAGGAGAAACGCAGATATTAAAATGAATGCTATTCATTTAGCTGCTGCAGTTTCAAGGACCTGGTATTGTTCGTGGTGACTCACAGTCACACTGTTTTGGCTTACACTTTAACTTTTGTTAATGCCAATAAAACCTGTGCCTATTGCAAGTCAAACAGTTTGTATTTTGATTTATGTTTTTCAGATTTCCTTTCTTGATTTTCTTTGTATTATTGTATGCCACTGAATTTAATAACTCATTTAATTTGAAAAATGTCCAAAATACTCTAAATGATGTTTTTCTTACTTGAGTCTCTATAACCCATTCCTGCACAAAGTCACCCTATCTACCTACTTGTATCACAGTTTGATCCTTTTTACTGTTTTTTCAGTCATTTATCTTTACCTTAAACATATTTTTATTTGAAAAGAGTTACATGGAGAATCTGAATATGTGACTAAAGCAGCTGGAAGATCAAATAAGCCTTTATTCCACATGAAGGCATCTTTTTTTGAGGCTTCACATGACATCATCTTTTAATTTATGTCCTTTTTGTCCTGATGAGTGTTGTGACTAACCTGAGAAGGATAATGACTCTGGATTTCAGTAAACATGTAATCTTAGATTTTCACCTCCTATTCTGTTTCTTTTTCCCCCAAGTATGAACATAATGGATATTTATACTTCTTCATAGGTGATATCATCATGGTGATATCATCCACAAACAGACCCAAACACACACTTATCAAGCCTGCAGCTTGCGATTGAGGCATGTTTCACACTCAGTGCATTCCCCTGAAAGTCTGCAGGTGTAATACCATGTAGGCTGAATGTTCTTTGAAATGATTTTCCTGAAACCAACCTGTTAGCTGCATACACCACACTGACTCACGTAAGTGCATACGCACCCACTGACTCATGTTGTCCCCACTCATCTGTAATTCTCTGTAAGTACAACGAGCAATGAACACACAACAAGCTCAACCTGACCTAAAGAAGACTTGTTTTTCATTGTACCCACTCTGCATAGAGGTGCTTTGTGTGGTTGGAAAATACAACAAAGCCTTTCGAATGAATGTGGGAGCTGGAGAGCGTGGCCCGTCTGTTTGTCTCTACATTTCCTCCTTTACTCACCCTTCTCTCTACCAGCACTTCCGCTCAACCCCACATACACATCTGGATGGCTGTTAATGGAGGAAATATTGTTGAATTTTTCCAGATTATGCAATGATGACATCAGTGAAAATTTGTCATTTAGATATTTATTGCAGAAAGAGTGATGGGTTATTGAATGCATTAGTGTAAATTTTTTAACAGTTTATCAGCAAATTGTGGCAGTGCACAGATTAAAGCTGTTTAGGGCTTTCTCATTTGAAGCGTACACTATAAAGAGATGGATGAGACGTTCCCACACCCTCCTCCTGTACTGAAGCGATGCCAAGATGTAGTCTTCATTTGCGACAAGAGTTGGCACATTAGTGACCAAGCAGAAAACTCTAAGACTGAAATAAAAAGGAACGCAAAGTGCCAAAAACTGCAGTTCCTCTAATGGCGACTGGAGGCTATCTCATATTCCCACAGACACCCATGTTAAAATGCCAAACTTCAGCCATGAAATTAACATGTTTACAGCCTGATACAAAATCGCTTTACAGGAGATTTTGCTAATAATTAAAGGTAGCGACATCGCTGCTTAAACTGACAGAGGGTGTAGTACCCAATCACTATCTGCCTGGCCAGACCTCTTCACTGTGTTTGTGCTGTTAGTACCTTCTGGAGCATTTTCTGATTAATAATAAGGCTTGCTATGTGGTACAGACTAGGTATGTTGCAGTACCAGAAATTTAGTGGTCAGTAACAAGACCAGTAGAATTACATGATTTCCAATACAGACTTCAATACAACGGCCAAAAAAATCCAAAAATTATCATCCCATGTACTTAAATATAAATTCCTTCATTTAAACATTTGAAATTACAAAAATGACTTTTCTGTAATGAAAACCAATAACAGTAAAGAACAGAATACAGTACTGTGATTTATGAGCTAATCATGCAACAATTTGGTGTCAATGCTACAATTATTCCAATGAATGGCATAATTTTTCATGGCTTTTTGAATTTTTTTCTTTACCAGTTCAAAGTTTTTGAAAAAAACCCAAACATATTAATGTTGTTACTATGAGGGGTAACAAGCATTTATAGAAATTTAGCCATTTTAAACATTTTAGCCTGTGAAACACAATGGCAATGCCAGCTGTCTCAAACAAAATAGTAACGTCTACTTCTAGCTAACATGAAATGTACCTTTCAGCTGGTCCCTTGTATTTTCCACTAAGGGGTCACCACAGCCGATTTATCTGCATTGGTGATTTGGCAAAGGTTTTACGCTGGATACCCTTCCTGATACAACCCTCCATGGTGACAGTGGCTTGTGTCCCCACCTAGAATCAAACCAGGGACCTTTTGCTTATAAGGTAAATGAGTAAACCACTACACTACCGGGGACACTATTTCTAGATAAGATAAGATAAGAAGAAGAAGAAAAGTTTTGTCAGGTTCTGAGGTGTGGACCCAAAGAGCAGACTAGAGACAGAGGTACAAGGATTTACAGTTTTTATTTGTTGTAGAGTTGCAAGAGGATTTGGCAAGAGTGAACTGGTCTCCAGAGTGCTGCTTCCTGAGAGTTCACTGGATCAATGTTTATCCTTAGTGGCGGAGAATGGGTCAGGCAGGTTCCAAGATTAGTCCAGGTGTGGGTCAGAGGTCCTAGGGCAAACGGAGACAGGATGTGAGCAAATACACTGCAGTCTCCATCATACTATGGGCTATGATGGGGACTGCAGGCCTTAAGAGCAGTTGTGATCAGGCAAGCAGTATGAGGTGTGCAGCCTCCATTCTGCCCAGACATCACTACACCTGGAACTACAGCATAATCATTAGTGCCCAGCCTGCATCCAAGAAAGAGAAGGATAGAGAGAAGGAAAGAAAAAGGCAGATCCAGACCCAGGGAGCATGGGACCATGACAATTTTGGATGTTGTTAATATGAGCTTAAACAGATTACCCTGAATTCTCTGAACAGATCTGGATGCTGGTCTCTTTACTAAAGTGGAAGTACATCCATCCTTGGTCTGAAAAGTATGATAGCATCATTTGCTCATTGCCGTTTGTGAATCAGTTATCACTCCTGGGTCATTTGATAAAAGCAATAGTTGTCTTCCTGTCTACCAGTATCTATCAACTACTTTCCCCTTATAGATTAAGTGTACTCTCAGCTTACTAACAAGGGCCAGGAAGGACGTGGGATCTTAAAACCATGTCTCTGCTCACGGTCACTACTGTGTGTCACCAGGGCACGATGGTAGCACTCATTTTTAGATTATTTAACATGGTGCTAGGGATGGAAATTACTATCTGTTGGTCTGTCATTTGGTAGGTGAGCCAGAAATCCTACAAACTTGTACTGTATCCCCTGGCTTTTTTAATACACCATGGGCAAAAGTATTGGTCCACAGTCATTAAATTTAGATGTTTCATTCAATCCCATCGCCACAGGTATATAAAATCAAGCACCTAGTCATACAGTCTCCCTTTACAAACATTTGTGAAAGAATCGATTGTTCTAATGGGCTCCATAAATTTGAGTGTAGCACTGTAATAGGATGCCGGTGTCACAACAAGCTAGTTCATGAAATTTCTTTTCGAAATTCCACAATTGACTATAACTGGTATTATTGCAAAATTATTATTGTTATTGCATTTACGAACCACAGCTACTCAGCCATGAGGTGGAAGACCATGTAAAGTTACAAAACGGGGTCACCAAGTTTCAAGGCGCATAGTGCGTAAAAGTTGTTTGGGCTCTAGACTCAATAACTGCAGAGTTCCAAACCTCCTCTGGCATTAACATCAGCACAAAAACTGCATACCAGGAGCTTCATGGCATGGGTTTCTGTGTCCAAGCAGCTGCATGCAAGCCTCATATCACCAAGAAAAACTGGCAAGTATCGGATGGAGTGGTACCACTGGACTCTGGAGCAGTGTAAATGTTCTGTGGAGTGACAAATTATGCTTTTCTATCTGGTATTCAGATGGATGAGTCCAGGTTTGGTGAATGCCAGGAAAATGTTACCTGCCTGACTGTACCAGCTGTAAAGTTTCGTGAAGGAGGAATAATGCTATGGGGTTGTTTTTGTGGGGTTGGCCTGGGCCCCTTAGTTCTAATTAAGGTAAATCTTAATGCTTCAGCTTAGCAAGATATTCTGGACAATTCTCAACCCAGTTATTCACGTTTGGGATGAATTACAATAGAAACTATGAACTAGGATCTTTTGTCCAACATCAGTGTCTGATCTCACAAATTATGGATTAATGGGAATTCTCACAGGTACACTC
The DNA here is from genome assembly GCA_015106775.1 of Etroplus canarensis. NCBI lineage: Eukaryota > Metazoa > Chordata > Actinopteri > Cichliformes > Cichlidae > Etroplus > Etroplus canarensis. The sequence goes on along the minus strand of VUQH01004867.1, from coordinate 15,647 downwards.
CAACATATTGTAGAAAGTCTTCACAGAAGAGTGGAAACTTTAATAGCTGCAAAAGGGGAACAAACTCCATATTAATGCCTGTAGCTTTAGAATGGGATGTCATAAAAGCTCTTATAGGCGTAATGTGTAGTTGGCTCAGGACTTTTTTCATAATGTATATCACCAGATACCTTTAGCTGGGTGGCACATGGCGTGGTGGTTAGCACTGTCACCTCACAGCAAGAGAGTCTGGGTTTGAATCCAACAGCTGGCCAGCTTTACATGCAAACTTCTGTGAGGACTTTGCATGTGGGTTCTCTCCAGGTGCTCCGTCTTCCTCCCACAGTCCAAAGACATTCAAAGGGGTTAGGTTCATTGACGATTCTAAATTGACTGTAGGTGTGAATAGTTGTCTGTCTCAACAGGTTGGCTCTGCGACAGACTGACAACCTGTCCAGGGTGTACCCTGCCCTCTGCATTGGGATAGGCTCGGCTCCTCCTTGATTGGATAAGCAGAAGAAGATGAATGAATGAAGGTACTTTTAGCTTCTTCCCTTTTTCCCTAAAGGCTTGCCATTAGGTATCAGGATGAAATCCTTGGGCCCATTGTCAGACTCACAAAGGGTTTTGGATTCCTCCTGGTGCACGACAATGCTCGGCTTCATGTGGTGAGAGTATGCAGGCAGTTCATGGAGGATCAGGGAATTGATAGGCCCCCACAATCAACTGATCTAAATTCAGTAGAACCCCTTGGGACATAGTATTTCAATCCATCTGATGCAGATAGGTTGCACCTCAGACTATTCAGAAGCTCAGTGATGCTCTGGTCCAGACCTGGGAGGAGATCCCACAGGACACCATCCATCATCTCATTAGGAGCATACCACAACGTTGTCAGGCATGTGTACAAGCATGTGGGGGCCACACAAACTACTGACTACCAATTTGAGTTGCTGCAATAAAAATTCAGCAAAATGAACTACCCTCCTGCATAATATTTCGCTTTGATTTTTGGAGTGTCTTTGAATTTAGCCCACTGTAGGCTGATAATTTTCATTTTCCTCTGACGATGTGACGTCCTTTTGATCCTAACATATTACCCAGTCTATATCAGTATATATATCCAGCATGATTTTTTCCTATTGAGATCAAGTGTTCCTTTATTTTTTTGAATAGTGTAGATCTCTACTTTTATGTTGAAGAACATGGGAGGTGTGATGGTCCCCTGCCCTAGTGTGCCTTTTTTCTCTCTGTCTCTCTCTTGTGTTTTGTCTCTCTATCTGGGGTAAGTGTGAGCTCATTAACGATCCGTTTAGTTCCCAGGTATGGGGGCGTGTCAGGAGATGGCTGCACACCTGTTCCTGATCTGCCATTATGGGTGTATTTAAGCAGAACTGTTTTTCTACACTCTGCTGGAATGTTTAGTACCCTCCAGTTTAGTAAGCCTGGCTGACCCACATCATGCTCTGCCTGTGTTTTTGCCACTCTGCCTTTCAGTAGCTTTGCTATCTCTGATCCTCTGCCTAGAACTCTCAAGCAGCTCATCTGGAACACCTACAACCTGCCTGACCTCTCACCCACTAGCTTGGAGCTTTTATTCTTGCACTTTGTAAATAAATCACCTTTTCACCTTCAAGTCTATCTCAGTTCTGCTTTCACATCAAACCCTGACAGAGGGAGAGAGATCATATTAAAGGTATGCACTCCTATTGACATAAAGAGCCAAGTGTTAAAAAAATAAATACATTCTGGAACCAAGTGTTTGCCTGAGGCTTTGTTTCACAGGGATTACTTGTACATGCACTGACCTCATTATTTGAAACTGCCCATGTTTAGGAACTTATTTTTATTAACAAACAAAAAACTTGGACAGCGGCATTTACAATTACGAAACTGTCCATGTTTAATATAAGCATCCACCTTTATAACAGTAGAAGTATGACTGAAAATAAGGAGCATAGTTGGACTCCTTTAAGAATATGATTTAAAGGCAAAACTAGAATACAGAAAGAGGAAAGCTGTTTCTTATTTTCCATCAATTTTTCTTTACAGTTATTATTCTTCATATCCTTTACCTTAACAGATACATTTGGTGACGGTTTTATGTATTTCTTGTCAGCAGTTCCAAGAATAGAACATAACAAACAACAGGTTTGTCCATCTGTTAACACATTATTATGGTGCTCAGCCCCAAGTCCATTTGTTCCTTTTGAAAATTAATTTTAAAAGCTGTTCCCAAAGATTGACAAATGCTCCTCAAATAGGAATAAATACTGCATTTTCTTTTTTCATACACCCTTTGAGCACAAAGAGGAATGCAGATAACCTGCAGTGCCCACGTCCATGATAATGAAGGAACAAGTAACCCAGTCTGACAGTCTAGCTGATTTATGTGTTTTTGGAGCTTTGTGGCACCGAGGAATAAATAACATTTAGTTTAAAGGGTGAGTTCAGAGTGGCTTTTGGTCTTTCACTGTGTTCAACAATAAGTAAAATTAAAAAACTGGTGCTACCTTGACTTGTACTATCTTCACAGTCAAATGATAAGGTAATGAATTGAAGCTTTGTAAACTCCACTGAATCTGTTGGCTAGTAAATTTTCATTGCCTGACCTCACTCAAAACTGTGTGCTTTTTCTTTTGTATTCAAAAAGCTGTGATGGTGTGTTATATGGCCTTTCTCTATGCTGGCCTTTAAATTTGCTGTTTGTGTGTCTTTGTCCTGTGTTTAACTGTGTGTTAGGTCAGATTAACAAATGGTAAGGCCGGTGGCAGGCTGAATAACAGCATTAACCAAGGGACAATGGGAGCGTGAGACTAAGCCCTTTTACAACCTGTCTGACAGCTTGTAGCGTTGATGTCATCCTCTGACTCAGGCTGTTACCACCGCCGCTGTCACCCTGGACGCTTGGATGCATGACATCACCAAATGACACATATCACTCTCCACTATTGCCTCTCTGCTTTCATTGCACTCTCCCTTTGTCTCTCTGTCTCCAGTCATTTGCATACTCATCAGCTTTCCTATATTGTAGGCTTCCACTTCGTCAGATTGTGAACAAGGAGGAGAAGAACATGAAAGGACATTATTAGTTTTCCAAGGAAACTCAGATAAAAGCAGAGAAAATACAAGAACAAAGATGGGAGAGTCTTCTGATGTGCTCCCAGGATGATTTATTTTTTAAATGGAGTACATGATTTATTTAAAAGTGGTTTCCGATGGAATAGCTTCTGATTACAATTTGATATTTCAGTAAGACTTAAGTGTATACATGTCATTCAGCAAATGTTTGGGTTTGTAGCTTATATTAAACTTTAACCATATCTGTAATGAAATGTTTAGGTTGTCTCCATTCACACTTGCAGTAAAGTAGGCCAAGACAAATGTTCCAGATCTGCTTCATATTTCCAAAGGGTTTCTCCTTTAATCATGCTCCTCCTTGTGGCCAAGTTTCGTTATGTTTGGCTTTGTAGTTTTTTGTGTAATCTACATTCTGTACAGAAAAAATGCTTTAGCTTTCGCCTTGGCAAGAATTAATTCACACGATGTCTTGATTTCGAGGGGGTCCCAATATACGCTTATGTGAAAAAGAAGGTTTTTACAGGAATCTATGCAGTCACGTGAAAAACTAAGTACACTTTTAGAATCACCTTTGGCAGCAATAACTTGAAGTAATAATTTGCTGTATGACTTTATCTGTTTTTCACATCCCTGTCAAAGAATTTGGCCCACTCTTCTTTACAGTGTTGCTTAAGTTCATTGAGGTTTGCAGGTATTCAAACCTGCAGGTATTCAAACTTTAGGTCTCAATGCATTACATTCAGATGGACATCTGGACTTTGACTGGGCCATTGCAACACCTTGATACTTCTCATTTGGCCATCTATTGAGCTTTGCTAGTGTGGTTGGGATCATTATCATGTTGTATGTGTAACTGTCAGACAGATGGCCTCACATTTGACTCTAGAATAGCTTGGTATATGGAGGAGTTCCTGGTCAACTCAATGACTGCAAAACAAGCCCAATTCATAAACCCTCCACTGCTTTGCTTAACAGTATGACAATATGAGGTGTTTGTCCTGAATATGTGACACTGTGCATTATGGGTAAACATCTCCACTTTGGGGCCAGCTGTCAAAGGACATTGTCCCATAAGTCTTCCAGAAGGCTTTCTCCTGGCAACCCTCCCAAAAGACCCATACTGTACTTGTTCAGTATTTTTCTAATTGTACTGTCATTAACTTCAGCATTTAACATGCTAACTAGAGTCTGAGATGTAGCTCTTGGGGGTTTATTTTATATTTCTCAGCATTCCATGTTCTGACGTTGGGGTGAATTTGCTGGGACGTCCACTCCTGAAAAGATTCTGGCATTGTGTTGACACCCCCCCAAATGTTCCAGACCAGCAAACTGTCAAAACTTCTGCTTTTATAGAGGTGCTCACACTTGCTGATGATGGATTAATCAGTGCATCTGATTATCAGCAACTGGCTGCCACTTACCCTCTTAATTTCTATGGAAGCAGTCAGAGTGTACTTATTTTTTACAGGACTACATAGAGTCATGTAAAAACCTCTCTTTTTCACATACTGTATAACACAAGCACTACATAAAAACAGGTGAGTGATTTAATAATTATTTTTAACCAATATTTAACCAGGAAGGGAAACTCTTGAGAATAAGTTTATCTTTTGTGAATGACCTGGGCTAAGACAGGCAGAATTCATCTGGCAGTTTTCTTTTTTTTTTTTTTTTTTATAAAAAAATAGAA
>VUQH01004867.1:0-10877 GCA_015106775.1 Etroplus canarensis | reverse complement strand
CCAGTGGGCTTTTTTTTTTTTTTTTTTTTTTTTTATCAAAAACTAGTAGGTGTGTGAGCATGGGGGCAACAAATTCACATAGAAAGTTAGAACATTGACAAAATCTCAGAGTATCCTGCACCAAGGCCGATGTCCTCTCTCTTAATTAAAAAAAGAACTTCAACAAAATTTACAAGGTTTCCGCCTTTGTCAAATTGCTACCTTTCCACCAAATATCATTAAAATTGGCAGTTTTTGTAGAATCTTACTGATAGCCAGCGAAACAGGCGAACAAACACATCACTCAGCTATGGACAAGAAAGCTTCAAGGTCCAATTTGTAGACATTTCCAAGGCTTTAGACAGCTTGTCTCTGGCCATGGGCTTGGGGTAATATGGGAAACCCATCTGTAAAGCTAGTATTTAAAGGGGATCACTGCATTCAGAGGCAAACTTTATCCACTCATGAGATGTGGTCTGATGGTCCAGAATAAAGACTATAAGAGGGCCGTCAGCTTCCTTTTTTGTGTATCAAAACTATTGGTTCTATTACACCCATTGTCTTATTTTTCTTTATTCATTCATCCACCTGGTTTCTTAAACACTTATCCATCCTGGGGTTGCAGTGGGGCTGATTCTTATCATAGCTTTCATAGGGTAAAAGGCAAGATGCACCCTGGGCAGGTTACCAGTCCATCAAAAGGCTGACAGAAGAAGATAGGCAACTACACTCTCACAGCATGTTGCCACCCCTTCATTAAAATCCCATTTTAATGTTCAAACATCTCAGTTATTAGTAAACTGTAGATGAAGTGACATTGCTTACATTGCCTTCAGCAACTTGGTCAATCTGTTGTTTTTTTCCCATCACTTTGTATTCCTTTCCTTTCCAAAAGTTCATAACAGTGGATATCAGATACCAGAATGTTTACAAGTGGAACTACTTGTTGTACCGGTCTAGCGTGTGTAAAGGAGTTGTAATAATGTCAGTCTGATGTAAAGTGGTGACCTAATTCCACTGTGCTGATAAAGGAGGAAGCTCCACCACATGCAAATTAATTTTCATACATGGGAGGAGAATAACGTATCCTCATTCTTCCCTACAATAGAGCTTTGGGACACAAGTGTAGACTTTCTGGGATCATAATTGGGGCACATTTACCCAGTGTTTGACGGTCAAGTTAAGATGGAAAATGCAAAGTTTAAAAACCTTATAATTGTCTTAAAGTCTCAGTGAGTACTCTTATAACTAATTCCTTAACATACTAATATAACCCAAAGGAAGAAGAGATTAAAATAGCTTCAGTTCATTTAGTGTCCCCTCAGAAATGTTTGCAAATATGTGAAAATTTTTAGGTAAACTCTGAGAAACTTTCTAACTTCAAAAGAAGGATGTGGAAACAATCTTCCAATGTCATTCTTCTAACGTACACTCACCAGCCACGTCATTAGATACAGCATGATTAGACTAGGCTGGAATATCCTGGTAAACATTCGTCAAAGATTTTGGTCCATATTGACACGGTGGCATCACACAGTTGCTGCAGATTCATGATGCAATTCTTCCATTCTACCACAACCCAAATGTGTTCTATTGAACTGAGTTATGGTGACTGTGGAGGCCATTTGAGTACAGTGACTTCACTGTCATGTTCAAGAAACCAGTTTGAGATGATGTGAGGTTTGTGGCATGGTGTGTTGTCCCGCTGGAAGCAGGCACCAGAGAATTGGTACACTGTGGTCATAAAGGGACAGGCATGATCAGCAACAATACTCAGTTAGGCTGTGACATTTAAATGACGCTCAGTTGGTAAGAAAATGACCCTACACCATTTAACCACCACCACCAGCTTGAACTGTTGATACAAGGCCGAATTGATGCACACTTTCATGCTGTTTATGCCATACTCTTCTATTCAAATGCTGCAGCAAAAATCTAGACTCATTAGATGAGGAAATGTTTTTCCAGTCTTCTATTGTCCAATTTTGGCGAGCCCATGTGAACTGTAGCCTCAGTTTCTGTGCTTAGCTGACAGGAGTGGCATCAACAAGGCACTCACAAGGAACTGCCACTCACTGGATGTTGTTTCTTTTTCGGACAATACTCTGTAAACCCTAGAGACGGTTGTGCTGGGAAATCCCTGTACAGCAGTTTCTGAAATACTAAGACCAGACTTTCTGGGGCCAACAACCATGCCACGTTCAAAGTCACTTAATTCACCTTTCTTCCCCATTCTGATGAACTTCAGCAAGTTGTCTTGACCATGCCTACACACCTAAATGCGTTGGCTGCCATCTGCTTGGCTGATTAGATTTTTGTGGTGATGAGCAATTGAACAGGTATACCTAATGAATTGTCTGGCCAGTTTATAAAGCATTGTGCTTTTTAAAAGGCACTTCAGATGATTAGATTCTTGTCTATCACAAAATATCATCAAGGAGGCATCCGACTGGTTCCAAATTCCTTCCTCAGCACGAAAACAACCAAACACAGGGAGCTACATTCACATCTTAGGACAGAAGGAGCTCCTCACAGGGTTCAGGAGCATGTTTTGTCATGGTAAACTAATAACAAAAATGTCTAAATTCATTTGTTGCACATTTAGCTCCTGTTGCACTTGTTGGACTAGTTTAAGTTGGACTAATTTTGTATGAATTTTGGGTAACTTAAAACTGTTAAACAAAGATAAATGAACAACCTCATTAGACTGCAAAGTTCCTTTCATTCAGACAGAAGATATGAGGAAAAATACATACCTTTGTGTTTGATAATATGTAGCAATGATAATGTATAGTTGTCACAAAATCCCACAGTGGACCATCTGTGAACCACTGACCTTTGGAAACAAGCTGCCTGTTTAAGTACCTTAAAAAACTCAGAACAAGTGTACCTAAGGGGGACTGGTTTGACATTTTTCCCTGCACTATATATGAAGATAATTGGGGAATAAAAACTATCCATTGCATATTTTTAAAGCTCCCTCACTTTATTTTCAGTGCATCATTCTGCACAGTCAAGTTCAAACATCCAAGAGAATTACAAATGTCCTACAAAAACACAAAGTTGAATGTTTGTTTACTTCTCACTTAAACACATCTGTTATTCAAAAACCTACTCAGGAAGGGTTTTACATATGCTATTCTACACACCTGGTATCTGGCAAGCTTTTCCCAGCAAAATCATCCTCTGTCACACAGGAAGTGAAGCGTTTTACATTTTTGACAGCCGCAACAGCTTGTGTAGAATAATATAGGGAAGCTGGGGAGTTAGCATAAGCTGTATGAACAAGTGAGGCTGGAGAGACAAAGGAATTAAGGCTAGAAAGTCACACTTCAATCAGAAACTTCACGAGTTGTAACAGTCCAGAGCAGGGAGACAGCTGCCAACAGAGGTTAAAGCTCAACCTCCTCTAAAGAGCTAAAGGGGCCTGGCTCCCACACAGTCATGCAGCAGGTGACCCCCTGTCCTGGAAACAGTTGCTATTTAGACATGATGAGCAGCGGGTGCAGAGAGAGTCATTGTTATTTATATTGTGTTATTGTTCAGTTTGTTTCAGAGGTTGAGGGCAGCAAGTACATATGATAAGATTCTCCATTTGAGGGTCAAGCTGTGGAGTTTGGTTTATAACCTCTGAGAGCACACGAGCGTTTATTAAACAGACACTCACTGTGGATGATGGGTATAAATATCAGAGAACATCATGCAAAACCCCCAGCTATGTAAATCCATCCATGTGTATGATATGCTTCCACGCTGGGGTAAGGTCAGAATTAAATTGGGATCCTACTGCAGGCAGAATGACAATATTTGCTGTTATTGAGAAAGCATGCAGTAAACCACACTGCACATCAAGAATTACAGAAGATCGGCATTGGTGATGTGTCCTCACTGAATTTATGCACTATAAGCGTGAGTGTGTATGTGAGCCAGTGAGAGCAAATGTTTAATTTTTTTTCATTGTTAACTAAACAATATTTGGTAGTTGCTAAGTGACCATGAGGATGAGTCACCCTTCCTGAGGCAAAGGGACATGCCAACTTGAATGAATAATACTGAGCAGACTAGCCCAACTCAGAGAAAATAGGGTTGTTATGAGTTTGGTGATGGAGCTGTTATTGTTAGGTGTAAACTATACCTCTCTTGGTAATCTGTCACAGTGACTGGCCCCCTCACACAGGCAACAGTTTAAGGAAGAATTTCTTTTTATTTTCACTGCATGCAATCATCAGCTAATTTCAGCAGTTCTCAGTCTTCAGCCGGAACTCCCCTTAGGGGTGGGTATCACAAGGCAACTTATGAAATGTGCTATAAATGAATTTCTAATTATAATTTATCCTTTTTAACACAGTGACACATTGATCTTCGTTATTTTTTTATCATATTAAACAGAGCCTGGTTGGCTTTGAAGTGCTACTTATGTCATCATAACTAAGTCACTATAGAAAAGGATGTTATCTCATGTGGGTGTTCATTTTTAAATAAAGCTGAGTACATCTTTTATAAAACAATTACCGAGCATAGCATTACTTCTGTGTGGACTCAGTTAAGAGTAGTTGATTCTTGTTTTATTTCACTTATTAGTTATTGTGTCTTTTTAACCTGACCTGTGTCCTGCATTTATGCTATTCCTCCAATAATCCATGATAATAAATTCAAAGTAGATAACTGCCAAAGTGTTGGTGCTGATTTGCAGCTGGTGTAAAATGTGTAGGTAGAAAGGGAAAAAGAGGTTTCCATGGGTAAATGCTGATGTGTTAAGTTGGTAAAATGTTATTGTTGCTTGTACTGAAAAATTGTTGAAAACAATGATAAAATTCACAGTTAACATGGGAAATAGGTGAAAACCTTAAAAGTGGAAGCAGCAGTCAAAACACAAATACAGTGGGGAGTGAGAAAAGCCCTCATGTTTCGGTATGACTGACTAAAGCTGAAGCAGCTATTTAAGTTTTGGTACTTAAAGCAACTGGAGTCATTTATATTTGAACAGTCAAAGAGTTGAAGATGTATTCTTTTACAAACCCCATTTCTAGAAAAGTTGAAATAAAACTCATAAAACCAAAAATCTGTGATGTAGTGATTCACATGAACCTTTTGTTAATTGACAAAGAAGAAATACAAAGAAAAGATTTAGAAAACTTAGAATTTGATGGCTGCAACACACTCAACAGAAATTGCCACACAGGCATGTTTGCCATTGTTACATCACCTTTCTTTGTGATAAAATTATATTTGGACTGGTACTTGTATTGCACTTTTCTACTCTGAGGACCCAAAGTGCTTTTTACTACAATGTCTTTAAATGCATTTAACTATCACATATTCACACTCTGGAGGATGCATCAGGAGCAGTTTGGGGTTCAGTGTCTAGCCCAAGACACCTCACCATGTAGATTGGAGCAGCTGGGGATTATACAGACTATCTTCTGGTTAGAAGACGACCTCCTCTACCTCTTGAGCCACACCCACCCTGTAATACTTTCTAATTGTTGTGGTTTTGCAATAAGAAATCATGTCCATACTTGCTTGTTATAAACACTTCAGCTGGTTAACAGTTCACGATCTATTGTCCAATTCTCTACATGATGCAGGAGGTAGATCTGGACTGGCAGCAGGTTAGTCAAGCACACACACTAGGTTTCTATGAAGCCATACTACTATACCCTGTGCAGAATGTGGTCTGGCATTGTTCTGCTGAAATAAGCATAGACATCCCAGGAGGAGCTGTCACCTTAATGGCAGCATATGCCTCTCTAAAATCCAAATATACCTCGGAATCGATGGTACCTTTACATACATGTAACTCAGCCATGACATTGGCACTGATGCACCCCCATACCATCACAGATGCTGGCCTTTGCACCTTTTGCTGATAATGATCTGGATGGTTAATTTTATTTATGGAGAATGTTTTCTCTGAAAATGAGCTGAAATGTGGATTCATATGAACGCAGCACAAGGTCCCGCAGTCTTTCAGTCCATCTGAGATGGGCAGCAATATACTATAAGTGACAATGGTTTTCTGAAGTATTCCAGACCCGAGGTGGCTGTATTTATCACAGTAGCATGACAGTTTCTTAGGCAGTGTCACCTGAGGGCTTGAAGATCATAAGCATTTAAATATTTCTTGTTATACACTGAGATGTTTCCAAAGTCTCACAATCGTTTCACATTATGCACTGTAGATGCTGAAAGAACTGGATGGATGGATGCTACTTTTATACCAAATCATGACACCTCACCTGCTCCCAGTTAGCCTGCTTAATATGGAGTCTTCCAAACTGATGTTACTTGAATATTCGGAGAACTTTTGAAGGCCAACTTTGTTGAGTGTGTTTTAAATGTGCAATTCTTTAAAAAAAAAAAAAAGTTATTTGGTAAGTAAAACTACTGAAAATCTTTTCTTTGTAATTTTGCCAGTTAAATGAAGGTTCACATTGTTGAACAAATTGCAAATTTTTGCTTTTATTGCATTTTGGGAGATATCCCAACTTTTGAAGAAATGGGGACTATAATATTCAAAGGTTTAGACACAAAAACTGAATGTGTTTGTAGTGAGTTACAGAATAAACATCAAAATCAGTTGAAATGTTGCTTATACAAATGAAATTAGATAAAAAGACACTCAGCAAATGCCTACTTAGCTTGTCAGTTTAAGATAATTACATTCTGTTCTCATGTTTTCTGACTATAATTCACATGTTGGTGACATTTTTAGTTTTAATGAGGCTTTTCTTATTAAATATAGGTTGTTAGATTCTCCAAACATGTGACATGAACATGAAGTGCTTCTGTTCTTAAACTGAAACTTAAAAGTTGCTACCTGTTATCTTTGAATGTCTTATCATATTTTAATCGATAGGTAAAATCAGATCTTATATGATGGTGCAATGACGTCCAGCAGTTACATCAGATCTATTTTGTGTTTACCAGTCTACATGTTGACTACCCGGTTGTGTGACTGATCTTATCAGACATAAGTATTTCAGGAATTTCTCGGCATGTGGCAGTCGTAATTTAAAATACATGCTGAACTCTGAAACTCATGTTTGTCGCGTGCTGTCAGTTTGTACAAAAGTTTAGATGGGAAACAAAATTTCCATCCAGTAAAATCCAAAAGTAAACAATGGCAGTCATGGTGTGACAGTATTTCTGAGGGAGGCACCATAATGCATCGACAGACTGGGCCGACAGTATTTTTTTTTTGTTGGACCCACAAAGCTTAGACAGTTTGTGCAATGATAGTTGCACAGCTTTAATGATGAACAGAGAGTGAGTTTGGAATGCCAGTGTCAGTGCTCGGTTTACATCATGCTCATTCAATTAAAGTGCCTAATGAAGCTAATGAAAGAGATTTCCAGTGACAGTGAGACAGATAATTGATCCATCAAGTTTCAAGAGATAAGTCATGTTTGAGACTGTGTATTGTTTGTGTTGCAGACTCATGGAGGAGAAGCTGAAAAATTTGTACAAAGTGAAGAAGCATATAGGTTGACAGGCTGTTGAATCTTTGGCAGTGCCTCTACTTGCCATCACTGGACATGTTGCTTTTCAAGCTGTTGAGTCTGCAGTGAGCCCATCTGTGCCATTCCCTCTTAGAAACCATCAGTAGGAACTTTTTTCATTTATTAAGTCCTCAGCACTGAAAGAGGAAATAAGCAAATAGCCAGATGGGATGAAATACTGGAGGGAGAGGACAGTCTTTTGAATATTAAAGACTGAAAACAGCAATTAGTAAATGGGCTAATTTGTAAATCAAACACTGTCCCTTGGGTCTTTGCTAAATGAATATATGTATGACAACTGACTTCCAAGGTTACATAAGGTTGAGCTCTTCCTGTTCAGCGTCAAATGTAACTCTTAGTCTGCACCTTGCCGAAAGACAGGAAGTGGTTTGGGTCTTTCATCTGGGCCAGTGAATACCGCACCTCGATCAGTCACATTTTCCATGCTGAGCAACAACAAAGACTAAACCACTTCGCTATGTTTGAGTCTGAAGTTTGACATTATCTCATACAGAGATGTAAAGCCACACACTGTCATTTTTTCCATGGTGTGACATTTATAAAAGGAAGACCGTCATTATAATCCAGTTCAAGATTTTACAAAAGAAAGATGGTGGTTGTAAAATTAGTTTATCATCCTGCTGAGCATTTAAAAAGAAATAGAAACAAACATTCACCTGCTGCCAGTTTCCTATGACTGCAGGTCTCAGAGATATTGATTTAACTTTGGCATCATATTGATGTAAATGTAAAAGTACATAGGATGTAAACAGCTCAAAAAATTATAAATAATGACCAGCACATACACAAAAACAAAACTCCTGAGGTTGGCAAGTTCATTACAAGTTTAAAAAGTGGTGAAATTTCTCAAGAACTTGATGGAATAAACTACAGTAGCTTATTGAGCCTTCAATTTTTCTATTTGGGGGTCATCATCAGGGCAAAATTTTAATGACTTTATAACTGAATACCAAATTCAAATTAATGACATTCCCTTTATCATCCATGTAAACTAGCAAATACACTCCCTGGCCACTTTATTAGGTACACCTATTCAAGTACTCATCAGTTCAAATCAGGTAATCACATGGCAACAACTCAATGCACTAAGGCATATAATTGTGATCAAAACAACCCGATGAACTTCAAACTGAGCATTAGAATGGGGAAGAAAGGTGATTGAGGTGACGCTGTATTGTTGTTGGTGCCAGAAGAGCTGGTCTGAGTATTTCTGAAATTGCTGATCTTCTGGGATTTTCCCGTACAACCATCTCAAGGGTTTACAGAGAATGACCTGATAAAGAGAAAATATCCAGTGAGCAACAGTTCTCTGGGTGAAAATGCCTCATTGATACCAGGGGTCAGAGGAAAATGGCCAGACTTCTTCACACTGTTAGGAAGGCAACAGTACCACAAATAACCACTCAAGGCAGAAGAGCATATCTGAACGCATAATATGTCAAACCTTAAAGCAGATGGGCTACAGCAGCAGAAGACCATACCAGGTGCCACTCCTGTCAGCTAAGCACAGATAACTCAGGCTACAGTTTACACTAGCTTAGCAAAATTGGACAATAGAACATTGGAAACATTTACCTTCAGATGAGTCTGCATTTCTGTTGCAAAATTTAGATACCAGGGTGAGAATTTGGCATAAACAACATGGAAGCATGGATCCATCCTGACTTGTATTAACAGTTCAGGCTGGTGATGGTGGTGTGATGGTATCACAAGTTGTTTTTTGGCACACTTTTGGTCCCTTAGTACAACTGAATTTTGTTAACATGTCAAAGCCTACATGGCAATTGCTGCTGACCATGTCCATCCCGTCAAGACCAAAGTGTACCCATCTTCTGATGTTTGCTTCCAGGAGGACAACATGCCATCTCACCAAGCTCAGATCATCCCAAACTGGTTTTCTGAACATGACAATGAGTTCACTGTATCTAAATGGCCTCCACATTCACCAGATCTCAATCCAGATGAGCGGCTTTGGGGTGTGTGGTAGAATGGTAGATTTGCATTATGGATGTGAAGCCAACAAATCTGCAGTAAGAGCTTGATGCTATCATGTCAATAAGGATCAAAATCTTTGAGGAATCTTTCCAGCATCTTGTTGAATCTATGTCACAGAGATTTAAAACAGTTCTGAAGGCAGAAGGGGATCCAACACAGTATTTAATGAAGTGGCCGATGAGTGTATCTGACAGATTATCCTGCTAAAACATACACCTTCCTGTGTGTATAGGTTTGCATTGTGTTATGTGCTTAAAACGATGTTATGCTGGCGTGATATGATTTTCACAATCCTGTTCACCTGCATGAAACCAAAGCCCGCTCGAATGTAACTAGTCAGAAAACTCAAACTATAAACACAAAGCAGAAAGCTTCCAGTACCAAAAATGTTAGCCCTTGTGGACAGATTCTCACAAACTCAAATGCATCCCTTCAGTGGACTAAAAATAAGTGTTAACTACACCACCCTTGTCTATGCAACAGTCTATTCCCACATCCACAGGTAAATAAAATGATTTTTTCCCCATCTGTTTTTATTTTTAGGGGTATTTATTAAAGGGAAGACTTAAAAAGTTTAGAACAGGTATCACAATATAAAACAATTTGACTCACAGTGATGTAGACATCCCAGTTGTTTCACTTGGTATTGTTCTTTTTTTTAAAGTCGAGGATTATTTTTTAAAGTCTAGGATTATTTTAGGGTGGAACAGTGGTGAAGTTGCTAGTTCTGTTGCTTCACAGCGGAGGAAAGCTGCAGGACCCGACGGTATCAGTCCCAGGCTGCTGAGGACCTGTGAAGACCAGCTCTGTGAGGTCCTCTGCCACATTTACAATCTGAGCCTCAGCCTGGAGAAGGTCCCGGTCCTGTGGAAGACCTCCTGTGTGGTGCCGGTTCCTAAAACATCACACGCTAAGGAACAGGCCCACTACAGACCAGTCGCTCTGACCTCCCACCTGATGAAGACCATGGAGAGGCTGATTCTCACCCACCTCCGCTCTGTGGTGAGCCCTGCCCTGGACCCGCTGCAGTTTGCCTACAGGCCGAACATCGGGGTAGAGTATGCCATCATCTACCTGCTGCAGCGGGCCCTCGCTCACCTGGAGACCGCCGGTAGCTCTGTGAGAGTCATGTTCTTTGACTTCTCCAGTGCCTTTAACACCATCAGGCCGGCGCTGCTGCGGAGGAAGCTGGAGGTCGTAGGGGTGGACAAACATCTCGCTGCCTGGACCCTCAACTACCTCTCTGACCGTCCACAATATGTGCGGCTGCGTGGATGTGAGTCAGAGGTGGCAGTCTGCAGCATGGGAGCCCCCCAGGGGACCGTCCTCTCACCTTTTCTCTTCACCATCTACACCTCGGACTTCACCCACAACACGGAC